>JAQGAK010003797.1:0-13927 GCA_034696945.1 Lipothrix lubbocki
TAACTCAAGCGTTACTGTATCAATACTTTGATTTTATCAATACTGTACCTGTAAGTACAGTATAGTGCAACCATTGGCCAGCGCCTTATCAAACAGTGAACAAGCGCGGAGGAAATATATTCAATCCCTGCTGCTGTTGTAAAGGATCATGCAACTTACGACTAAATTGCATTGCCATTGCTGGATTACTTATAGTAAAAGCACATTTACACTTCGAAATAATTTGTTATAATGAACACATGAATGATTCAAACGTTGTTTGTATTAATGTTTCGTATTTTGATATTATATTGATTAAAACTTGCCAAATGCTAACAATCGCTCAATTTTCATGAACAAGGCTCTCGGGGTTCTGAACTGTTTATATTTCCTATTTTATCCAGTAGAAGAATATCGACGTTGCAAATTCGTACTAGCAGGAAACTATTATTATGGACAAATGCAAGACGCCGTCGACATCTGCAAAAAAGAACAAAGCCTACGTGACGGTAAATCTTATGCATACGCCCTTGACTTATTTTATCCTCAACTGAGTTGAGCGAAATGTTTTTTAAAAAATGCATAATTCATTACCTAATGCATGGTGCAATTAATTATAATATCTTCTCTAATATAGGTTTACTAGCCACATTACTAATGCTTATAATATTTCATATTTTGGCTGGAATTGTTCTTTTCATCGCAGTTTTTGCAGTAAGTACTCAACTGTGACATATAATTTTACTAGTTTGACTTTTGATCTTATAGTGGAAATTATTTTCAGCGCAACGCTGTGTGTGCTTTCGTTGCCGGTGGATCACTTATAGTTGCTGCCTTGATGAGTATCATTCAATCAATTGTTCTTTCTATGTACATGGTCAAATACCTCGAGGTTTATTCAAGACCTATTCGAGAAATGTTCGAAGGTGCCGGAGACGGTCTTATTTATGGCTTTTTTATACCGGACGGAATATGTTGGTGTCTAATCTTGATCTATCCAGTTATTTGCATCATTCAATTCGGCAGACAAATTAGAGCAGGAATTGATCTTGACCCAGTTGAAGGACCACCCCCAGTTTGGCAAAATAATGCAGTTGCTGCTCCAACCTCATACTATGCTCCTCCACCAGCATATGGTGCTTATGGAACACAGAGTCAAGCGTCACCATCAGTAGAAAATGATCAGAAGCTTCAATATAATGCACCACAAGCATAACTTGATACTCTAAACCTAATTCAGGAATCCACCTAGCCTCGTATTGTCTACAAACTGCTGCACTAAATTGCATCCAAACAAATTATTGTCACCAAAGATTGCATGTTATATGAATGATATAAAAAGCAGAAGGGTGGCTCAGAAGGATCGGTATGCAACGGGAAAAATATATTGAGCTAGATGTTTTCACTGAATCAGGCAGAAAACACGGAATCTGTGCACGCGTATATTAAGACGTTGGACATGTTACATATTTTGTGTTACTTTAACATACGTTAAACCCCTCGAATTGCTCGAAAAGAAATTAAACTACAGCTTAACAATCCTAGCAGTAATTTGACGCGAATGCTCAATGTGTGTTAGATTACATCCAAAGATACAATTTACTTATTATTCCTGTTCTTATACTGTTGGCTATAGGGCTTCCATCTCTTATTTTGGTAGTCTTGATGGCTCTTGTTTACACATTTTTTTAAACAAATTCATCATGAAGAAACAACCACAATTTATTGGTTGACACGGCTGTAATAAAACAACTGTCTGTATTTTCATCCGTTTGCATTTCATCCTTTATTAATAAAAATAATAGAAGGAACGGAATGGTTAAATTTTGAATAATATTATATAGGGGTAATAGAAGTACAGAAAGTTTTTATTGTTTCAATCAAATGAGTACCACTGTACCACTCTGGAAAATGCGAGCTTCTTTAATGTATTATTTGCTTATCACTTATTGCTTGAGTCTCTGTGATTTTCATGAACTGGACGAGTATGACTACTGGACTGAGATTCAAAAAAGCCAGGCGCCCATCTTGCAATTCAATCATTCAGTGGATATTCTAATGAAGTACATGATTCCAGCTGGCGCTGAGTGCAATCCTAAAGAACACTTTAGTTCTAAATTGATACATCATTCCGTTAGTTTGTAATTTACTTTACCAGCTCAATTTAGTTAATTTCATTTATTTATCTAAGATTAATTAAATTGTATTTACTTTAGCATAATTAAATTTTAGACTGCTATCATTTTTAAATATGTATAAACAAGAATGTTCAAATATTAAATTAATCATGTAAAACAAGAAAAAATGGGCAGAAATTAATTTCACTGAATTTAGTTTAATAAATTCAATAAGAACAAAATAAGTTTAACAGATTTCCATTTCTAATAGCAATTTAGACCTCCAGAGGTCTCTAATGTACTACTTCTCTTCCATTTCCTAGGTTCGTCACGGACTTCTGGAGCTCACAAAATCTTTCTTCATTCCAATTCTCAACAAGATGTGTGTAGTAATCAAAGACATGGAAGTCCGAGGAATTTACCAAACTTACCGATGCCAGAAGGGAAGATGTGACTGTCCGTATGACTTTTTGACTTGGTGCAGGTCGGAGAAAAAGTGTAAAGTCATGGAGAATGAGCATTGCGGAGAGGCTAAAGTCGGCAACACTACTATTGATTTAGGGAAAATTTTCGGCTGTGAAGCTGGAACAAAGTGTGATGGCCTTACAGATGAAAATATTGAGCGTAATTCTCTCAAATATTTAGACAAGAAAACTTGTCAGTGCTTGCAGAAAGGGACTTGTGGAAGGGCTAGGTTAACCCCAACAGCAGATTTAGTAGTAGCATCTTCGGCTTCTGTTATTAGACTCTTTTGATGTTAAAAATTTAAATGAGTTCATTTTCTGTCTAATAAACAGGAAGGTCATTTTTTAGTTATTTTAATTTCTTATATTAACCACTTATACTATCCTTGTATTAACCCATGTTTTCCGATTTACATTTTAATCTGTCAGTTTAGTAATTTTTTTTAAAAGGTTTTTGTAGTTGAGTGCAGTAGTCGATCAATATGAGGCAGTTTTCTGAAATAATATGGACATTTATTGCAATATTAGTTTTGCTGTATAGTTTTCTGGCAGAACATAAAACCCTCTGTATTTTTATAATTTTCATCTTTATACAGGTATTAGTATTACACATGTTAAAATCTGCATCCACAATCATGAATATTACAGACCTTATAACTAACTGTTGCTCGGATATTGAGGGTTGAGCACTGCGCTATAGTACTGAAAGTATAAAACACTTTAACTCTCAATTATTTTTTGGAACCTTTCTTCCCAGTACTCTTTTTCTTGCTCTTCTTTGATTTTCCTTTGGGTGTCAAATTTCCTGGCGATGCATCTTCAGGTGTAAGTTCGGGTGGTGGTTCCTCCACTTTAGGTTCTCCTTCTAAGCTTCGTTGAAGTCGTTGGATCTCTTCCCTGACGTCATCAGGAATTACCGTATCAGAGAATAGCCGTTCGGACCAAAGGCTTGGGTCAATCCTCAGGTTTGGCTTGTATTCCTCCACACGCTCTAGTAACGTCGATGGGTAATTCGGAGAAAAGTATCTTTAACGAGTAAAGAGATACATGAATCCTATACTTAAATACATAGGTAAATCATAAAATTACTTGTCGTTCGTTTACTCACTTCACTACATCATCAGGGAAACATTGATTTATGAAGATGATGTGGTCGTAAAGCACCGAGTCCGGAGGGGCTTTCCCACTAGAAAGAAGTTCTTGCAATTTGCGAAGTCCTCCAGATGTTACGAAATTCCTCCTGGCGGCTGGATCTCGAGGTAGTACCTTGAATTCAACAAATATACATTAAATACACAAATCCTGAACATAATTCTTACCTAAAATTGATTCTAACGAACATCAGAAGCAAGCTTTGAAAACATTACAATAGGGACCTAATAATACGCTAGATTTATTTTTTCTGCAAATTAAGCTAAACGCACCTTAGAATATTGAGCCACCACGTATTTGAGTATCTGAGGTGGAGCATCGGTAATTAAAGGCTCTACAACATCCAAATTATCTGTCCTCATGAGAATCAATTTCAATGCTGTCTTAGCTTTTTCTTTCATATCCTCATTGGAAGTAGCACAGTTGTAGATTCCTAGGACCTTTGAAAGTAATCCATTCGCACTGACATGCTTTGCATGTTCTGAAGAATGTCTGCCGATGTGCCCAAGAGCCCAGGCAGCTGCAGCTGCCACATGCTTGTTAGGATCATCTAATGTTAGGGCCAGAGCATCTACACCTTTGGAGTACACGATAGACAGTGCCATCTCCGGACTGTGACCAGCAATAAAGCCCAGGGCCATTATCCCGGGTAACTTAGCCTCGCCTCGATTACGAACTACTGAGTCCACCAGAACTCCTAAACCACCAGCCTCTATCATCATTTGCGCCATCTGTGTACAAACTCGGATATCAGCTACAACTACAATATAAACCTTATCAAGCACCTTGCATTCCAAATAGTTAAACACACGACCTATTAAAATTAATAAAGTAGATGTAGAGATAAATAAGAATCGATGTATAAAAGTTTTATATTAGCTGTTCTTTGTTAGAAGTAATTAATTGCACCTCTGGAGAATGCTTCACGATTTCCTTAATCAGAGAGCATGCCGCTTTTCTCACAAGCTCGTCCGGATGACCAGCATGCTCCAGAGCTAAAGGTAGAATATCCTGGTCTACAACCAATGTTGTCATTACTTCAGACTGCTTCGCGATTGCTGCAAGAGATTGCAGAGCTTGACGCTAAGTAATAACGGACGACTAACAGTTAATAAGCATAGCAATAAGCAGTTAATACAAAAAATAGATATACCACACATATCACTTCATGTGCAAAATTAATAGCAAGTAAAACATTTCACTTATGTATAAGCGCTTTAGGTGTTACCTTCAATTTAGGATCAACATTAGCTACGGCTCTCACTAAATGGTGAATGGCTCCAGAATCAATAATTTGCTGTGCAGTTTCTTTACCATGCTTGCAGATATCACTAAGCGCGGATGCTGCCACCGTCCGAACATTGACTTCCGGTTCTTGAAGGCATAAGACTAATAGAGGGACAGCTCCTGTGAAAAATAATTAAATAGAGAATTTTAATTTCTTTCACCATGCAAGTTTTTTAACGTAAGTAAATCAATGAAAGCGAACCTGCTCCGATGACTTGGTAGGCCAATTTCTGGTCATGACGAGCAATGTAACCTAAAACCCAAGCACACCCTTCTTTAACACCTGGATCAAATTCCTCCAAAGAAGCTACAATTTGCTCCAGGCCACCCAGATCAATTACAGCTTTTGCCAGTTCTGCGGAGTGCTTGACGACTGAACGGAGGGCCATTAGTGCAGCTCGTTTTAAATAGCGCTACACAATAATTTCTTCATTTAATTACTTGAATAATGAATAATAAAAATAAACACTAATAAATATCAACAGAAAGTAACATTGAAATGAACATTAACGAGGTAAACTCACATTAGATTTGTCCATATTAAAGAAAAGCAGAATCCTGATGATATCTTGCTGCACCATGAGTTCAGCTATTCTGGGGTCATGAGCTGCCAGGCGACCAATTGCAGTAGCAGCATTTTGCTGTATTGCTGGTGATACATCCGTAAGAAGATTACGGAGTAAATGAATTACATTTCCGGACAGTAACTGCTCCACGGACTCAGGCCGAGAGGCAGTGTCTGCTACTGCTTGAGCAAATTGTGACCGCGCTATTTGATACTGTTGAAATACTGTATAAAGATATTCCGATTTTCAACTAATCACTTCACCTCACCCCATATTAGTTATATAAAATTAAAATGTGTAATTGAGAATTTAAAATTATTACTTTGTGGTACAGATCGAGGACTCATGGTTGGAAATCGTCCGTCAGAATTATATCTGACAGTAGAACAGATATGTAGCACTTAACTATGATATAATTAAATTGTATTTCTTAGGGAATCCCCGTCTATTACTGGGAATGTGTCTACTTTTTTTGGATAGCTGATTTTGGCGCACGTTAGAAGTTAGAATTAGAGTCTTCAAGATTACGACGACTGCTCATTACTCAATTAATAATTATTACCCCGTCTCGTTTAATTAATTTCATCCGTAATCTGGGTTCAATATTTAAATTAAACATTCAACATTAAAACAAGACGGTCTGGCCCTTTCCTGGTCTCTAGTGATAGTGATGATGCTGTTCCTGTTATTGTCTCACACCTCAATATTACGTGATTACGTCAATATAAAACTTACAGGAGATTAGATTAAATTACAACGGGTGAGCGGTGAGGACTAAGGGCACAGGGCATTATAGGGCAGAGAGATTAGTAGGGATGGGATCCGGTATTTCAATATATTTTTACAAGATTTTAGCATGAATTCAATGCAAGCAAAGTTGCAACAATGAATTGAATGCAAACAATGAATTTGTGCACAAACTAAACATTTTAATTTACCGTACTGAATTTTAATAATAAACAACATTTTTGACTTTGTAATCTTTTGGACGACAAATTTTATAATATTCATAATAAACCACAAAACAACATGAAAACTGGGGCAACGGAAGATCTCTTTGGCTATGAATAGTAAAGTATAAGTAATATAATAACATGTCCATATGTCACAAGTTTTATAAGGATATAAATAAATTTTATTTTAATATAATCCATAATCATTTAAATAAAACTATAATTGAGCGTAAAGAAGATTTTTCAATAATCCATGTGCTTTTAATAACAATAATTAAATTATATTCGTGTATGATTTCTTTTTAACAATAACAGTGATTATTACATTTGAATTGATTAACAAACATATCAAAATAAATTAAAACGTAAACTTCAGTTCAAATTCTTTAACGAGGACAGTCTTTCCGAATGGCAAAAAGGGCAAGAATGTCTACTCTTAATTTCTCGTAAATCCGATGAATGCTTGCACACTTGACAAGTCCAAACATTTGTCAGGTCTAACAAGGGTTGACCAGTAAAGGCACAAATTTCACAAGGGGCACCACAGTGTGTGCAAAATTTACAAAAGTCCGGGATTTGAAGTTCACACCTGAAAAACGGTTTGAAAAAATCCATTTACTAATCGCATACAATTATTACGAACTATATGAACAATTAAATTAATTAGTGACAAACACACTTGTAGCATTTGAGAGTTTTACTGTTACTGTCTTCTGGTTCATATTTACTAAATACTTCTGAAGAAATTTCTGAATAACTCTCATCAATGGTCTCCAGTTGCATAAAAGCTCGGGAGCAAATCCCAAAATTCTGACTGTTTAAGCTGGTAAGGGCTATCATGGAATTAATGAGTTCGTCTCCCAGAACGTCAGCGTATTTTCTGTGTAATTAAAATAATGTGAATTCTTTTACGAATGAATCATTTAGGTACATAAATATTATATTAATCATGCAGATACCAAAACAATAGTAAATAAAATTGATACAATAAATATAAAATATATGTAAATACTTTAAGTATAATGCAGTTCGCGTTGATGCTTCGTAAGATCCTTTGTAAAGCAATGTTTGAGTTAAAATAAGGTAATGCACAGCCTCTGCACCTCTCCAAGGCGTTTCTTTCATCCACCGGTAAACTTCTGGAGATAGTCGATATGGCTTCTGGATGTTATTTTCAAAGAAAACATCCATGCTTTCACTATCTGAAACAAGCCCATTCCCTTGACTGATACTTGTTTGCTCGTGCTTCAAAAATGTTACTCCTTGATACTCAAACAGCATAGCTGCGAACACAAAGAGCTTCTTGATTTGTACTAAGTTTATGTTTCGTTGTTCTTTCAGTTCCCTCAGAGCGGCCTGAATAATTAAATATTTTAAAGATATTTTCTTAAATTGTTAAATAATTTAAAAAAATGCTTCGTTCTACAAAGAACATACAATGACAAGTAGTTTCCCCGCACCATACGGCTTCCTGGATTTTATCATTAATTGCACTGCTGTCATTAACTTGCCGGAATGTAGTAAATGCCTAATTTAAGTTAAGAAAAACTTTGTAAAACAACTCCTTCGATGTAAAATATGTGGACAGGTGTCCAAGTACCCAATTGAAATGATTTCAAGATACTCACACAACATATCGCAACAGCAGCGGTTCGACCTTATCTAAGGAGTAATTTCTGGCCACTTGTAAAGCCAAGTTCCATTGTGTTAATGAAATGGCTGCATCTATGGCGGTTTCTGGACGGTCGTAGTCATGTTTTAAATAAGCGTTCACCTGAGAATATTCGTTATAAATACAATATTAGTTTCGTAGAAAATTTTAACGTGTATATAATTTATAGAAATGTATAACAATTAAATAAATAATAAAAATTGTTATACTAAAAGCATACCGCTTCATTGCAAAGTCCACGTGAGTGGAAAAACTTTGCCATAGTATGAAGAAGTGGATCGCCTTCAGGCAAAGCTTCCGTGAGTTTTTCAAGTCGAGGAAAGTCCTCAAGTAGAGCAAGACATTTGAAGACCTTTAACGTCTGGCCAGCTATTTCATAGCAGGTAATGGCTTTGTTCCATTCTTGATTTTCAAAATATGTATCCCCTTTTGCTGCTGCAACCTCTCGCGTAGAAGTATCAGATTGACGCTGCTTATTCAATAACGATGAATCAACTCGCTTCCATTCATTTACAAGTCTCCACATTTCGGATGCTAGATCCCTGCAAGTATATAAAATTAAATTTTGGGGATAATTTGGACTGGTTGAAAAAACTGTAAATTAATTGATCAATGATAAACTCCTTTCTTAATAATGGCAAAGTATTTACTAACAGGAAAATATTACGCACTTGCGATCGGCTTGGTTATACAGCTCTGCAGCTTTTTGGAATTCTCCGAAATAAGCCGCCACCTCTGCATTCCTTAACGTTGTGTTGGGGATTGTGCTTATTTTCTTAGCAATGGAAATACCAGCGAAATCCCAAGCTTTAGCAAAGCTTGACTCAGCTAATTCAAGGTTGAGCTGACTCAAAGCTTCATCTCCAAGGAGTTTCCACAGGTTCTTGTGACTGTTTTTTTGAACGAATTCCGTCACTTCTTGTAGACAAGTTTCTGACTGTAATAATCTTCGGGTCTCCCGCAGTGCTCGAGTTTCCAATGTGATCATCAAGTCCATTCGGGGTTCCTCCGGATTGAACATCAGCTCGTCCATCAGTACAGATGTGACTTTCAAGTCCTACGGAAAACGGGGTATCAGAAAATAAATAAGGTTAACTTATAGATAAATTGATGTTAATAGTTGTATAAATTATTTTTTAAAAATTACCTTAAACGATGCTAAGTAAGCCGAAGTTAGCACAGGATCCTCTGCTTCCCCATTTCGAATAACATACCTGATGACCAAACAATACCGAATAAAATAAAGCATACAAAAAATTTTTTAACAAAATTTCAATTACCTTACATCTTTGTCTTCTCCATCACACAAATCAAATTAGGATTGTCAGCCGCCCAAATAATATTCCAGACATCTTTCCTCTCTAATTTTCTAGCTAAAGCTGTTTTTATGGAAGCGCTACCTAACGAACAAACACTGAGATGGCCAAGTTTGTCAATCATCGCCACCTGTGAGCCATCCATATTTAACCATATTCTCGACGGTCGGAAGTTCATCTAAAATTCATACAAATATGTAAATATAAATGCATAACATGCTATCTGCACAAAAATATTCACATGAGTTTATATTCACTATATATCTTAGATTTCTTTATATACTCTACTTCATATGCTGTATCAACGGTGTTCATTAGAGCTCCATGAGGTAGAGAATAGATCTGTAGTTTCCCAGACTCCCGACAGACAATCAACATTTGACCAACGGCATCTGAACATGACGCGGGGTCATCTGTAGGCTATTTTAGTAATGCCAAATTTAAGTGAAAGAACGTTTTAAAACTGAATTCGCCATGTTTACACCAGAACATACAAGAACCACAATTATATTTATAACGTACTTATATTAATAATTCATAAGTACATACTAACATCTTTTAATTTATTCTCATCCGTGCTCTCGCCAATAATCGAGGGAGACTCATCAATGTGAAAGGATTTTAGACGACGTCTAGCAACCAAATCTCCACCTCCACAGTGAATGGAGCAGTCAACTCGATTGCATTCAAATCGCCATATAGTTATAGCATTGAGAGCTACTGCTATGAGCACTGACCCCGTCAGGTTAATCATGAAGGGATCAATTGTCACAATGGTAATGCCTACAAGGATTTCCATCTTTGATCACACACAAGACATCTTTAATGTTCTTTAGTGTATGTTCTAATATACAAAAATAAGTTCAAAAAAGGCTACGTTACAATGAAAAAATATTTTAGTCTTACTATCAATAGGGTCGCCATAGATATTTAGAATTGTTACATTGTAGCAACCGGTTGACGTCAAAGAAAGTACCGCACAGTGGACTTCGTTGCCCTTAATGTCTACAACTTTCCCTGGTATCTCTTGCACATGCAACTTTGAATAATTTTAACAATTTATTATTCTATTTCTTAAATAGTTGATCATTCATTATATTTTGTTTCTAATATTTTTAGTTAATATAATGTTTTACCCATGAAATATTTAAAAACGAACACTCAATACCTTTTCGCCATCCCAGAAACCTAGCTGAGAAGCACCATCGCATCGACTAAAAGCGTAAACCAAGGTATTGGATCCCAATAGTGCAAACTTATAGCAGGGACGAACGTTAGCGAAATAAACGTTTTCACCAACGCCAACGGCGAGTCGAAGGGACAAGGAATCCCATCCTATTGACATGCATGGAGTACCCGGAAACTTAACTGTTTGAAGAAACTGAAAGGCCGAAAAAATTAAATAATTAATTAAATGACTGCAGAAGTTAATGACTTTACAATGATAATGATTTACAATTGTAATGGAGATTAAAATGTAAATCTATGGCAAGTGTAAACTAGATTTAGATTAATTACATAGATTAGTTTTTATGGACTAACCGAGCCAAACGGACTAAAAACATTAACTTGATCAAATCCGTTAGTCTTAAGGTCCCCTAAATCAAATCCTTCAAATCCGACAGGTACCGGAGATCCCCCTACAGCCATGAAATCTCCTTTTGGACTCCATGCCCCACAAGTTGCGAGGAGTTGAGTTTTGACAATTACAGGTTCTAGTTAAAAAGGCGTACATATTTTGTATATTTAATTTACCATGTTAAAATCTAAATAGCGTTTTTTTAAACTTACGTTCATCTCCTATATCTCGAAGTAAGTACATGCAGTTGTATTTCCATATGACAGCTAAAGTAGGTACAGTCCAATTAAAACAATTAGCGGAAGCCTTGTGCCAACGTATGCAAACCAAGGAATCTATTAGTTTCGGCTCATTCTCCAAATCTTCAAAATCCTCATTGGATTTAGGACGAGATAATTCCTTCAAAATTAATTTCCTCTCCATTGTACCTTCGGGATTATACACTAGAATTTCCCCCGTGGAAACAGCAAACAGGATTTGTGCCCCATTAGGAGACCAAGCTATTCCCGTCAAATCCGCGTTTTCAATTATAGGATCACTTCCCCATAATCGACTTCCTTCTGCTGTTCCAACCATCACCGCTCCTACCAATTCAAGCAAAGTTACAAACTCATACATAAATATTTTGAAGCATTATTTAACTATCAAAAGATTTAAAATATGAAAAAAGAAGATCAAAATAAATTAGCAGTAGTTTATTTACACAAGAAAGCTTAAAAGAAAGCTCACCATCCGCGTAAATAATGCAAATTTTCTTCCCACAGTTTGACCAAGCCAGGTCATTGACGGCATGACCCTCTCGGTTGTGAACCATTTCCTCACACCACGAATTTCGACAGAATTTCCATACAATTGTTAAACCTATGGTCCAATAACCGAAAAAACATGATTATTGTTTTGAAACATACGCATACTTGCCTTGCAGTTGGCTTACTGACATATTGCAATTGTGGTTACTTATTAGAGCTTCGAAACATATACCTTTAGCATCAGATGTTGTAAGTTTTTTAAGTTTTTGATTCCAAGCAATAGCAGAAATACCAGCGGTATGACCTTCTAAGGTTTGGTTCTTGGAAATGTTTGTGGGGGCAGCTAAATATCCTTTAGACTTCCCTTGATCCGATTCTTGCTCAAGTACTTCAATTTTGAGGACTTTGACAAGACCCGTGTCGCATCCACAGGCTAAAAATCCCCCGGAGGAGCTCCACGCTACACTCACCACATTCGAACCATACGGCATCTCAAGCTGTAGAAAATATTTTCTACAAATTAAGGAATAATTTGAAAACGAATTAAGCTATTTAAAATGTAAGTTTGTTAGTGAGACTTAAGTATTACTACTACGGAAAGCTTAAGGTACTACATACAAAGAATATCGCATGCATTTACATACTGAATTTAATATTTATTTATTTAATTAATTAATATTGTAAATATTTGAAGTATTTAAAATTATTTAGTTAAGGTTTAAAATACATTGAGACAATTAATTACTAAAAATGCAATAACCTTTTTACTTAGGTAAGCAAACATTTGAGAGAAATGCAAGGATTTCCTGAACTGCAACAGAGGTTTGTCGAGAAAGCGAGTTTTCACCTCGTGGGATTCTTTTTCTCGGAACCAAAACAGCTTTCTCAGCATTCTTTGGTCACCGCTTTTAACGTTAGCCACGATGCTTAATGAAAAAATAATAAATTAATTTTAAAATGGTTAAGGGATTAGGAAAGTTGTGTATAATTTGCAGTGAATAGTACAATAATAATCAATGTATTTGACAATTTGCAAATTAACTTATAAATGCACCTCTTTTTCTCAAAATATTCTCGCATCTCCGGCGCCGTTTTCGAGATCTCTGCTTTATGTCCATTGGGTTCCAACCAGGAAGTATCGAAATCTCCATTTGCATCACCGACCGAATCCAGCAAAGAGGAGATGACATAGCCAGAGTTCCCCGAAGTAGTTTTAACATTTGTATTCTGCTGTTTGTACTGGGATTCAATATATTTCAGTTCCGAATCTTTCAGAAGTTCTTTCACTCTAAAGGTTTTGGTTGTAGTTGACGAGGCTACATCCACTTCCCCCTCCACCTCCTCTTCCTGCACTTCTTGCAACTCCTTCTTGCATTGCTTTTTCTTTTCCTTCTTCTTAGAATTGCTCGTAAGCTCGAAAAATATTTTCTTCATTATTTTATTTTATTATTTTTATAACAAATATATTTTATAACAACACTTAATAAACACAGATAGATAAATATCACAAAAGCATAGAGGGAACAATCAACTTATTCAATATGAAATTTTGTAGCCCCTAAAACATTTTATTGATATATTTTCTCTATCCCAGTAATCTTGTAATTAGAAGAATAAATCAACTTAAACGGTGATGAAAAAATCAAATAATGTGTTAATTATTTTTAATCGTCGCTTATCGATAATGAATAATTAAAATTAAATTAGTCATTCAAAAATACATGACATGTGATTATTTTATTCCAGAAAATCCGCGTTCTAATTATTCTAGTTCCGTTCCGTTCCATGTGTTGTGTAGAAAACAAATTCGCATCCGCAATACCGGTCAAACTCAACCAAATGAGTTTCACATCAATAAAAGGGCATCCATGACTTGTCCAATCAAAATCGATGTAGAAGCGAATTATTAGGTTAAAAAACTTTTATTTTTAACCAGGATTTATAAAAATTGAAGTAAAAAGCGTAATTTTTGTAATCCTTTGCAAACTCTTTCTGAAATGTTTTGAAAAATGTCGTTGGGGTAACTTATTTTAATTTATTAAATAAATACAAAAAAAATACACAAATAAATACACAAATAAATACACAAATAA
>JAQGAK010003798.1:0-13927 GCA_034696945.1 Lipothrix lubbocki
TCCTAATTTTTGTTCGAAATTTACAGGGAAATAACTACAAATTTGTCAAAAGTTCCTAATTTTTGTTCAAAATTTAAAGGCAAATAAGTACAAATTTGCCAAAATTTCCTAATTTTTGTTTAAAATTTAAAGGAAAATAACCATAAATTTTCTAAAATTCACTATTTTTTGTTTAAAATTTAATGAGCAATAACCTTAAATTTTCTAAATTTTTCTAATTTTTATTTAAAATTTAAAGGGAAATAACTACAAATATTCAAAAAATTCCTAATTTTTGTTTAAAATTTAAAGGAAAATAACTACAAATTTGCCAAAATTTCCTAATTTTTGTTCAAAATTTAAAGAAAAATAACCATAAATTTTCTAAAATTCACTATTTTTTGTTTAAAATTTAATGGGCAATAACCTTAAATTTTCTAAATTTTTCTAATTTCTATTTAAAATTTAAAGGGAAATAACTACAAAGTTTCAAAAAATTCCTAATTTTTGTTCAAAATTTACAGAGAAATAACTACAAATTTGTCAAAAGTTCCTAATTTTTGTTCAAAATTTAAAAGGAAATAACTACAAATTTTCAAAAAATTTTTGATTTTTGTTTAAAATTTAAAGGGAAATAACTACAAATTTTCAAAAAATTTCCAAATTTCCTAAAAAATGTTTATGTAACGAGAGAGAGGGAGAGAAAAAATATAACACATAAAATATTAAGTAAAATTAAACTTGAAAGGACACCCCCCTAGCCAGTCGGCCGGGCATACCCCCCCTGGGACGGGGTCCGGAATCGGAGTATGGAACAAGGCCTTGAAGAATTATTTTCTAAATCAAAAAGATCTTCACAGAAACTATTCATGCTAATTGGCATGGAAAATTTTCTACCTGAGAACAAAATATAGCCAGCGCCAAGAACAATCCAGTGGCACCGCAGTATTTGATGATGCTGATATCCTTCGATGACAAGTTAGGCTTTGGAGAACTGCGGCCACCAGAATCAGTTTTTTCATCCGGTTCGTCCGTCATATTTTGAGTTTCCACCTCTTCTTGGTTTCCCTCCCCGGAGGTGGAGCTCCTTCTTGATGGTCGGTCATAGTTCTGATCGGGGTAATTACAGAAAACAAATTATATTAAACATTGCTTAGTGAATAGAAAATCCATGTGAACTTTCTACCCTATCATATTCAGTTTCCAAGCAATGAAACAATCTTTGTATCTTTTTATCGAAAAATCGGATTTTTTAAATTAATGTTTTAAACATAGACTTACATCCTTCTGGTGCCCTCCATATGCCAGGAAATAGCAGTTATATGCATTGTAAGCATTGAGTATCATTTCAATGATACTGGCAAAAATCATTATAAGATTTGTTGTCAACATAGTTATAGAGGATCCGACTATGGCCGTTTCTGTGGATAAAAAACAAAAATAATATTATTAAATTTTCAAGAGGTTTAACGTTTGGCTTCTCGAAGTAACGCATTTTCATGGTCAAAGTAAATAGCCCAAAACATCTTACATGAGCATTAGGAATATGTGCATTAATTAGGCCTCGGGATCAAAGCCATTAACAACTACAGTGACATCTACAATGCATCAAATATAATTAAAATAAAATTAAACTACAGAACCATAAAGTCAACACATAGAACCAATAAAAACCATTCCGTCTTTCAAGCAGACACTCATTGTGAGAATAATATTGGCATTGCCTATATAGGTTCCTCATCGTGCGTCATATTATTCTCAAATGATTTAAACGCTTGTATTTTTATGAAATGTAACATGCCATCCTTTGTCGCCATATCTTTTTAAATGTCATTTATCTACACGCATTTACATGCACAAAAACGGTTACATCATAAAAAAGAGAAAGCAAGAAATAAACTTGTAGGTTTTTCAACGACGCTATTAGTAAGAGAAAACAGAAGAATATGCATAGTAGTGCTTTCGTGGGTGCGGTGGAAATCACACGCCCCCCGACGTATCTCGTTCATGTTTAATGACAACCGCTTATGTACGCTGGAGTGCCGTAGAAGAGCGTTGAACTTGAGACGAGACTTCTATTTAATGTGTAGTCTGTACAATGTAATATAGTAGGTAGATACCCCACCGGACTCTCGCTATAAGAGATCTCCATATAAGAGAGCTTTCTCTGTAAGAGATCCTTGCGGCCCACATATCATACATAGCTATATGCATACCAGCTCTCTCTATAAGAGAATTCCTATATAAGAGACTGATTTTGGTGTTTTATAGCGTTCTCTTATAGCGGAAGTTCAGTGTATACAGGTGAAGTACCTTTCATGTACTAATTGCTCTTTGTTCCTTGTTATTTCATATACGTATTTAAATACGTACATATGTCCAAGAGACATTTCCTTAGACACGCATCAATGTCCGAACTCAGTATTGCTTAAGTATTTCCTGATACATAAATACTCGCAGAAGCATTTCCAGGCACTCAGCTATTTCCAGATACAACACTATTCGGAGATTCATGAGCTTATCGCAATATTAGTAATGTAACATTGTGGCCGTACTCGAGTAGACAATAGTGAACGACCCATACAAATTACTTGTAAGATACATACGTATGGGGAACTCGTCCAAAAATCTTCAATGATTTAAATACTCTTATAATTTCTTACAAAACCCCAGAAAGACAATATAAATTTAGTATTTATGAGTACTAGACTAGACCACTACCAACTATGTATATAGCTATAGATTGCATTTTTGTTTATGACATCATACTTAAATGTAGAGCGAGCTCCTCGGAAGGAACGTCATATGAGACATGCGACTTTGGGTGTACATAAGCGGGTACACCTATAAACGCAATAAAACTAAAGGAATGAGTGGGTTGATATATATACGATTGTGTACTAAACTTGAGGTGAGTGGAATAAAATGAGGTTAATAGAGACATTTAAGCGTTTTAGCACTACTAAACTACCTATACTATTCACCACTATGCCTACTTACAATGCATGCTTAAAGGTTTACACACACACACCTTCGAATAGTATAAACGGGAAGGAGGAAGAGAAGCGAGGGCAACAACACTTGAAGTTTAGTCGATTTAATTATATTTCGGCTCCAATGCCCACCTCATCAACTCTCCATCATCGGTATGGGCAAAACAAACAAACTACATAGTCCAAGTGTATGAACTGTTACAAACTATACGAACTGTCCAATTTCTGACGTAAACTATGTATATTTGCATCGTTTCGCATATAAACTTTCCAGTTTTGTATGCAAACTCTATAGTTCCGTTCAGAAATACAATGGTTCCGGTTACAAATACAAAATATTATTACAAAACAGTATTTTCCACATATCGTCGGTGGAGATGCAAAGTGGGCTATCTCCATATGTGCGTCTCTAGTAGCAAATTGAGCCATCCACTTTCATTTTAAGTGCAAGGTATATGGGATAACTCCACTATAATTTACAATTGCCTTGCAGTTGAAATTTTAACTACAAAAGCTCCCTCCGCTTTCTGTTTTTAATGTTATTTAAACGGCGGGATATCCCATCTTATTGCACTGAATTCCTTCGGGGGTGGATATCCCGTCTTTCACTGAATTTTTTCGGTGGTCGATATCTCATCTTGCATTTAGGTTCACATATGGAGATAGCCCACTTTGCATCTCCACCGACAATCCAAGCATACAGCATAGCACTATAGCTAATATATGGAAAAAACAATAGGGTAATGATATATGTTCGTGGGTCATATCTGTTCTATTAGTATATTCTATTGGTTATTAGTATAGGCTATGTATTGCGCTATAGGGCACAAGCTGTATTAATAACTGCACGGGTATAATAAGACCTTTAGGAGTCGCCCGGGTACTCACTACACCCATCGAAATAAATAATATCTCTATAAAACAATAAAATATGTACAGTCCTTATTGATTAAGTCCGTATATATAGAGTTATATACTTGGAGTTAGTTCATTCCTTGTGACGTCACTCTTCGTATTTTAATCGTTCTCTTATAGGTACTCATGGATACGACGGATTCCTAATTTCGGGAAGTAAAAATACTCGATTAGTATTTGGCTCGATGTTATATTTATGCATTTATGCGGGCACAAAAAATAGCACGCATTACTAAATGGGAGGTATAGATACTATGTATATTGACCATAAATGCTTTAAAATGACGTCTGTATGTTAATTATTGACTGACTCCGTGACACAAAATGAGGTCGTAGTCCTTCGAGGATATCAATACTGATTCGAGGATCCGCAATATTTATACAATATATATACATATCTATACATACATACAATGCTAACGTCCTTTCCCCGAATTTTTAAGGTCCAGCATGAAGAAATGCCATGTAATGGTTTTATCGGAAATTCCAGAGACCTACCGTGAAGTGTCATTAGCACCTTCCATATACGTTAAAGCAATACTGAATCTGGCCAGCAGTGAATTAAATACGGAATAACGACATTAATTACATTAAGTATTAATATTACCAGCCAAGCAACTACAATCAAGAGTGAAAACAAGATTTAAAAGTTTACACAGATTTAAAGTAATATACTGGAGAAAGAATTTAAATATTTTCCATAATAATCGAAATTACGAATAAAGATGAAAAATGTAAATAAAAATACGAAAAAAAGTTGACAATTTAAAAATAAATGCAAAATAAATAAAAATACAAAAAAATTGACAATTTAAAAATAAATTCGAAAATAAATAAAAATACAAAAGAAAGTTGACAATGTAAAAATAAATGCAAAATAAAGTTGACAATTTTAAAATAAATTCAAAAATAAATAAAAGTAGATAATTTGTTACAGGATTCATTTTCGGGAATTAATTAAAAATCTGAACCGCACCTGCTTCATTGGTTGTGGAATACTGAAATTTATACACTCCGATAACGATGCAACAAGCTGTGAACAATGGAACGGCCATCGTCGCTGCAATTATTTGTAGCACCAGGACGGTCAGGAGGCTAAAACATGACAGAGAGATTTGAATTATTACAATAGATAATGCAGTTTGGAGTACTTAAAACCGGTGGTGTTATGAGTTACTCCGACGGTAAAATGCGATAAGCTCAGGTATTTATAACATTAGAATTTATAGAAACATATTTTGTATCTAGAAGATTTATATACAGATAATTTATATGTAGAGAAATCATAATTTAAAAGTGCAAACACTTCCCTGAAGAATTTTTACGCCGGTCGTAAACGCCGGCCGGCCATGAGAGCCGATGAACTCGACATAGTTTTTCAAGTATATCAGTTTATACTTGAAACAATCTTTTCATACTTTTAATTTTGAAATGTACACTTTCTCTTTTTTTAAATCCGTAAGAAATACATAAGTAGGAGTAAAGTAAATATTGCTTCTCCGATCAAAATTAGTGGATCTTATATTGCAATCTTATAATTCCTATGCATTTATAGTTGATAATGATATCACGGTTTTCTCGAGGGACTTATTTTTTATTCCTGCTCAGCTCACCCATTAAATGTGCATCTCGTCGACCAAAACAGCGCCAATCCCGAGGCCATAAAAAAGAACCATGATGTCCAAATGCCGGTCAAGGATCGGGTGGCGAATTCAAAGGAGGCTCCTATCGCCACGGTCTGCAAAATTTGGATTAAGGAAATTAATTTTTATAACAAAATATAAATTATTTTTTTAGCAAAATCTCGCAAATCTACTTTATTTACTAAACATCTGATAATTAGTATTACATAAATACAACTAAATATTTACATGTTGATTACAAATTGCTATATTTTATTAATTGATTCATTTATTTCCGCATCCACAAAAAAAGTTTTTTAAATTTTAAACTCATATTTATCAATATTACTGATTTCAATTAATGAAAATGGAGTTATTTTAAATTATTTTGTATAAATTGTACCAACCCAATTATGGCTATGCGAGAAAATTATAAAAATTGTAATACAAAATTCAACTAATTTTATTAAAAATTGTAATAAAAATTGAACTAATTTTAATAAAAATTGTAATAAAAATTGAACTAATTTTAATTAAAATTGTAATAAAAAATTGAATTAATTTTAATTAAAATTGTAATAAAAAATTGAGCTAGTTTTAATAAAAATTATAATAAAAAATTTAAATAATTACTACAATTTTATTAAAAATTCAAAATAATCATTGCAACTTTATTAAAATTCAAGATAAATATTACAATATTATTAAAATTCAAGATAAATATTACAATATTATTAAAAATTACAGAAACTTGGTAAATAAAAATGAGGAATCTCATTAGAATTCAAGTAAAAATCAAAGGAAATTATTTTTTTTGGAATAAAAAATCTATGTATCTATGTATTGTAATACAAACAAAATCAAATAAATAAGGGCTGACCTGGCTGACAATAATGATAATGGCAATGACAATTTCTAAGATGGATACAACCCGAATCACACTAATCTGGGATTCCACAGAAGCGTTAGCAGGGTCGTCCTTCGACATGATCTTGGGTGTTTTTTATATTTATTCCGGAAATTTGAATAAAATATCACTGGCATTTATTACAAAACTCAAGTGTGTGAGCTTTATTGACTGGATGAAGTGCTGCTGCTGGTCGAGCCATGTCCTGAGAAATGTAAAAATACTCGGGAAAGTTTTGTGCGTTGATGTGTAAATATTAAGGGTTGCCGTGCGACGGAGAAACTACCTCCATTCGATATGATACAACAACAACGTATTGAGAGAGAGGCAGAGGGGAAAGTGGACAAGGCTGGCAACTTAGTGCTCACAATCGTCAAACTACACATGAACCCTCGGGATTTTCATATTCCCCGAGACGACGTTCCCGTATGAATTTACATATATATGCATTACATATTACGCCCCGAAACGTCATCAGAAGTAGCCAGTGGGGATTAAAAACTTGCGGAATTTCTCCTTTCTCTCCTATGTTATAGGTATATAGGTGTGTTATTACCTTTCCTTTTGATTTGACGAAACCGCTCGCATGCTATAGATCCTTCGGCAAGATTTCCTAAGCTTGTTAAGGCTCAGTGTTGTTTGGGTGTACTTTCTCCATGAAAAATATTAATTCTGCAAGATTTCCTCGTGGAATTTTTTATAATGTTGTCTATGCATACGATTTCTATTAAAGAATAATTTTTCATAATTATTTTCTGGAAGATTTCAACTGCAAAATTCTTTTTCATAATTATTTCTTGTATAATTTTCTATAAATTATTATAAAAATATTTTTATGATTATTTTCCCATTAAAATTTCTTTTACAAGACTATTTTTTTGTAGTTTTTTCTGTACTTTGTTCTATGTAAAATTATTTATGATTGTTTTCCGTAAGTTTTCTTCTACAAAATTATTTCCCGTAGGATGTTGTATGTAAAAGCCGATTTTGTGATTATTTTCTGTATGATTTAATATGTAAAAATATTTTAAAATTATTCTGTGGGTGATTTTAAATACTAAAAATGATTTTTCCGGCTGTGCCGACTGCCGGCCATCTTAACCGATGAAGGAGCAATTTACCGTAAGAGTTGTGATATGTAAAAGAAAAAACGTATATATGTACAACAGTACACATACTTATAATTAAATATAATGGAATATGAAATAAATGTTTGTGTTGCTTACGAATAAAAGATAAAAGCTTTGGCAAACATTGGCTTTTCCTGTATCGACGGAGAAATCATGTCGGATGATTCTATAACGCTGATAACATAATTACAGGGGAATGTCTCCACGATTTATTGTCTCCGACAGCAATTTATTTTACTAACAATAAGCACTTTGTTTTCCTCGATTTTTTGCGTTTTATTTAATATTCACATATGTATTTAAATGTTTCAATAATTTATTTTTTAATCTAGTTCCGAAATTTAAACAATTTTAACAAAATATTATGCTCATGTTTCATAATTAATTCTCAATTTACTTTTGAAACTTCTTGGTTCATGTTGTATGTTTTTGAGAAAATAAATAATATTTGGGAAAATCCTGGTCAAAATAATATTTTTCAGACGAAAAATAAATAAAATATTTAAATTGCATATTTTATATTTACATATTTTTACATATTTTTACATATTTTTACATATTTTTACATATTTTAAAGGAAGGAAATTTCGTCGGTGGAGATGCAAAATGCAAAGTGGGCTGAATCCATGAGTATCAAAATGTTTAATGAGTACACATAAATGTTTATTTTGCATATGTGAATCCAACCCTGTTGATTTGTTTAATTTACAAATTAATATTATTATTTTAAAATAAAATACAATCGCATAGAGAGTGCATTTAATTTAATTCAATAACACAAGTCTCAACCTTCCATTGTGAATTGTGAAACTGCTGCATTGAACCATGCCAGTGTGGCTCGAAAACGAGGACAAACATTGTTGTCTTCCATGTATTTACATACTAAAATACTATGTATATATTTACATATATCTACAAATATGTACATAAATGTTAACTTATCAATAGCATTGACTTTCTTGTGACAATGAAATTGACTGCCATAGATTCAAGTTCTTCAGGTTAATTACAAGATCGATTTTCTTTTTAAAATTTATTTCAAATGTTCGTGTGTATTTTTAAGTGTCCCAATTTGTATTATGTATTTTGGACTTTACATATTTGCCACTATTGTGTTTCTTCCTGTGTTCATTGCTCAACTTTCTGGTAAAATTAAAATTATAATTAATAATAATAATTAATAACAATAAATATATACACAAATAATAAATTCCTCAACATTTAATGTCACGTAATTCCGGCAATATTCAAGAATTTCTATCATTTATCTTGTCTTAAGCACGTCTTAAATCCATTGATGCCCAGCCGGGACGGTATGGACCGGAGGTTACGGATGAAGGTAATTTTTCCTGTAATGTATTTTATGTGTAAAACCTTAGGCACTAATAATTTTTCTATGGGTCTAGAAGAGCTAAATTTGAAAATATATTTACATTTTAAAAATTACTAATAATTTTGACAGATCGGGATATCTGCTCTGCCATTCGATTTAAAGAAATTGGATCAGACAAATCTCACCTAACCCCAGGATACAAGGACTGGATTTCGCAACAAATGGTGCCAATTATTTTATTTTTAGAATTTTTTATACTCCTACTATTATATATTTTTAAATATATTAAAATTGAAATACAAAAATGTAGATACTAAAATTTAAATACACGAATTTATTCTTTAAATGCGAAAGTTTATTAAAAATTAATTTAAAAAATGCAAAAATTTATTAAAAAACTCAAAAAATTATTAAAAAACGCAAAAAATTGAAAAATGCAAAAATTTATTAAAAAATCAATTCTTATATTTATTTCAGCTGAGTTGGCCAGCATCCCTGGAATGCTGCATTCTTCACGACTATGAGCTTCTGCCAATGGTGACTCTCTCAACGAGGCGGAAATACTTAAAAATTCCAAGTAAATTTTTGATGAATGAATCTTAAACTTTTCATTTTCGTTGCAAGTTGTGATTTTTAAATTTTGTAAAATTTAATATTTAAATTTAATTTTTGATAATTATTTGTTGTTTACTAAAAACTGTTTAGATTATTGGGATAACTTTATAATTAGTTTTAAACACTTTCCTATTTTTTAAACAGCCGCCGGAGCTTGGGTCAGCGCAAATGACATGGCAAACGAAGGCGATTGGGCATGGCCGTCAGGTGAACAAATATATCCGCAACTATGGCTTGTCCCAAAAGTAACAACTGTCTCGAAAAAATTGGATTATTTGGGGTCGCTCATGAGCACGCAGAACATTCAGCGAAATGAGCAGTGTGGACGGATTGTTCTCGACGAGAGCAAGCAGGTTAAACTTAAGGATGAGAGATGCGACTTAAAAACGTTTTTCATTTGCAGGGAAAAGAGTGAGCTAATATTTTGCAACAACTTTTATAATAGAAATAACTTCTGAATTTAACAAAATACTAAATTAGAATACGAACCATTTGTACATAAATAAATTATTACTTTATATTAATTAATTATATTAGCCTTATATTATGATTTCATAATTTAATATTGTCA
Source organism: Lipothrix lubbocki (assembly GCA_034696945.1). Classification (NCBI taxonomy): domain Eukaryota; kingdom Metazoa; phylum Arthropoda; class Collembola; order Symphypleona; family Sminthuridae; genus Lipothrix; species Lipothrix lubbocki. Next base: position 10,066 of record JAQGAK010003798.1, read on the forward strand.
ATTATTCCGATTCTGAAAAACAAAAATTCAAAAAACTCCAGAAACAAAAGTAGCACATACATACTGTGCTTTAGACATAGAAACTAATTTTCTTATCAATGTATATTTTAATTATTTATTTTTAAAGCTAAAAACAGAAGAACGGAACTGAGCCTTACAAGAAATATGACTATTAGAGGTATGCAAACAGTAAATTCTGCTAATTCTGCAAAACTGTGTTCAGTACAGCGGAATAAAAATATTGAATAAATTGTATTTGTAATTTGTATATTGTATTATGTTAATTAATAATACGATTTTCACTTGTTTTTTAAGAATCTCAACTTTGCTTAGCCACAAATTTCATCCAACTGAAGAAGAGCGATGAATATTTGTCAAATTCCCGGGTAATTTCTTTAATTCATTTCAAAAATTATATATAAATGTATTTTATAATGATAATTCTTTTTTCAAGAAATGAAAAATTAAGAATAATTAATAACAATGTGTAGTTCGTAATATTCAACTCTTTCCCAGCAGCTTCCCTGGATTGCCGCCAAAAGATGCTGTGAATATTGGGGTCTGAAACTTTTGCCCCTTGTGCATTACGATGATCGACATCTGTACAGCAATATTGCTGGTAATTTAATAATTTATTATAAAATGTAAAAAAAATGAGTAATTTATTTAAAAAATCAAAAAATTAGTAATTTATTTAAAAAATTAATAATTTATTTAAAAAATCAAAAAATTTGTATTCCTTAAATAAATTTCTTAATTAACTCACAAGTTCAAATCATTATTCTAATTATTTTAAAGCAAAAATTGAAAATTGGTATAATTATAATAGGTAATAATTATTTTAAATATGTAATTTTTAAGCAACCAAAAATAAATAGGTGAGTGCAAATCTGACTGAAAAATTTATTTGGACAGATCACGCTTGGGTTGGCGGGAAGGACATAAAAAAAGAAACTAATTGGACTTGGCTCACGGGAGTTCAAGTCGACCCGCGTCTCTGGGGCGACGACAGCAGTCACCGAATGAATCGGGTGGACAAATGTACTTTACTGCGCTACCATGATGGACAAGTCGAACTCACCGATTACAATTGCCGTGTCAGCTATCACTTCATCTGTCAGGGAGAGTCTGAAAGGGTAAAGGGTAACCAAGCTTTGTCAGAATTTTACGCTGAAAAGGATTTAAAATATTAACAAAATATAAGTGAAAATCAATAATATAAATTTACTCGTAAAATTTTGATATTACAATAATTGTTACAATTAAGTTATTTTTTTAATTCTTTCAGTGACACTAGACACATCTGTTCCCGCTGAATCCCCAACTAGCGTTTCCATCAGCTCTTACATAGGGAAGACTGACATTTCTGTAACAAATTATACGGCAGCAAAATCAACAGAGATGCAAGTGACGATTCCGAAAATAGCAAATCACCAAATTACCGAAAATCAGGGAAAGGGTTTTCAAATTGGGATTTCAGCGGTTGGTAACATGCGGAATTACGAGAAATTCGGAAGCATGTATTCACCAAATGTAAATCGAGTTAAAATAGCCAAAGCGCCTGAAATTACGATTGCAAATGAAACTTTGTCGATTTTGAATTCTTCCAATATTGAGAAATTCAAAAACAGTCGAATTCCAATTATGAATTTAAAAAACTCCAAAAGATTTAAAGTGGGCAAATCATCAGAAATTGTGATGCAGAATCCACATAAATTAGCTAAATCGGTCGTTTTAGCAAGACAAGAAAACTTCCCTTTGAACCAATTTGAAGTAACAACATTAAAGACCGTTGAAACCAAATTAGAACCAACGATTCGCCCACTCCAACAACACAAAAATTTACGAAAGAAATTTCGAAGCAAGAAAATTGGGAGGACAAAATTAAATGTGCATCGTCACAGGAGAATCGGGAAACCCAAGGAGAAAATAATTCGGCACAAAGTTGCTAGGCCCAATAGAATTAGTATTCATCGCGAAAAGGTCGCTAAATCGCCAAAGGTAAAAATTTATGAACCGAAGGTTTATCATACTAAAGCAAGTACTATTGGAATAAAATCGTATTCAATTGCAAAACCGTCCGATGCAAAAATAAATTATTTCGAAACAACAATTTCACCCGTGCCTGTGGTGGCTAAACTAAGAAATTCCGTTGACAATGCTCTGCACAAACAAAATCCACTAAAAACAATAATAAACAACAAAAATGAATCAACTCGGCGACCGAAAGGCAAAAAAATACGAAAACAGCAGCTTTTAGAACATCACGGAGCTGAAAAGTCGATCACAGGAATCATAACGAAGAATTCTTTCCCTTCTTTTACTACGGTGAAAAGAATTACGACGACGCATCGGACGACTTCCAAGATTTTCCAAATGTCAACGCCGCCTACAATTTCTACTTCAGCAAGGACAGAATTTCCAACCCCTTCGACTTCAACCGAAGAAACACCAACTGAATCTTCAACCGCATCGACGATAACGACAACATTGTTTCCTACCGAAACAACTTCAGAAACATCGTCGACAACTGATTCCACCACTGAAACATCATCGACCACCGATTCTGAAACATCATCTTCTAGCACGGAATTCACTACCACAGAAGGTCCTACAATTTATCTTCCGAAAGCGGAAACCACTACAGAAATTCCAGCGTTACCGCGGAGGCGTTCACGAGTAAAGTTCCCGAACTCGCGGAGTTTGATCGGTGAAGATTCCCCGGAGGAAGACGAAGTTACCCAAACACCGCAGCAAGAATCTAAGACGGAAACCTCTACAATCTGCACGTCAATTGTAACGAGATGGGTAACCGTGGATGAAACGGAAACTGCAACTTCACCGATAGCAGCAGTAACCACAACAAGAAAATCTCGAATTATTTATTCTAATTTGTGGCCTCCAAAGTTTAAACCAAATCTAACTTTTCAACCGAAGTTAATTACTACAAGAAGGATAAAGAGACCAAATAACTATTTTTCTGTAAAACCAAGGGCAAATTACATGATTTTATTTGTGTTTATCTTTTATTGTTTCAGAATGTTTCAAAATTAAAATGTTTTTATAAAATTATTTTAACATTTATAATTGGTGTCAAGTTGTATTATATAATAAATGTAGTTGTTCATTAGGTTGGGATGATTATAGAAATATTTCTAGAAAACCATTTTTTATTCAACAGAAACCAAGTCTGAATACTGGCAAAGCAGGACGAGGATTAGGCACTTCTAAACCAAATAAAGGTAAGAATTAAATGATTATTCAATAAATAACTATAGCTCTTGTTTGGTTAATAATTTAAGGATGCGACTTTGTAATATTTTTGATACGATTGACTTAATTTTTATTATTGTTTAATTTGTGGTGTTTTGACTTGTAGTAATTTATAGCTGCCCAGCCACGAGTTTTAAATCTCTCACACCCGATATTGCTTTATCAAACGACAAAGTAATCCAAAGATATTCTCTAATTTAATGAACAAAATATTTAACATTACAATCAATAATACAGTAATTACATGGTTTTAAAATGTCAGATTCTTATAGAATGACATTATAACGACATAAATAACGTACTAAAAATCAAATTGTTTGTCAGATGCCTTGGAAAATGGCCCAACAATGCTGTGAGTGGTTTAATATGCATTTGTTGTTTACGTTTGATGCTCAAAACGTACCACTGAAGTTAGTTGTAGGTAAAAAAAATAAAACTAAATCCCATTTCACAATCGTTTTTAAATAAAAATAATAATAATGTTATTTACATGAATTAAAGAAGTAAAAAACATAAATGTTTATTAGATTCGCCTCCTTATTGGCTATCAAATTTAAAATTAACCAGCTCAGGAAATTCTACGGCGTCT
>JAQGAK010003799.1:0-13925 GCA_034696945.1 Lipothrix lubbocki
AAATTAATACAAAAATTAATACAAAAATCAATACAAAAATTAATACAAAAATTAATACAAAAATTAATACAAAAATTCATACAATAATTTAAACTAAAATGAAGTGAAGCAAATCTGACAAAAAGCAGCAAAAATGCTGTTGAAAAATCCGATCAAATAATACACCGTCAGCACCTATGCATCATAACATAGATTATTCAAATTCCGATACACAAACCTGTAATTTCCCCGTAGCCGCGGAGAACTTGATAAATGAGAGCACATAGTCCGGAATAATGCACCCAAAACCTATACATACGTGTTTGATTCACCACCACGTCGTCCATTTGTCCCCAGGGACAAGAGCATTAAGCTAAGCCATAGCGCTTGTGATTGCCCCAGAGATTAGAGGGATGACATTATGTAACCGAAATGCACCACACACACCGCCATATCAATAATTTATTTCGCATTAAGACAACACCACTGCTGCACCTTCAGCATCTTTCCTTATTACACACAGCCCCGTGCCAAAGTTTGTTCGGGTAGGTCCCGATTGAATTGACCTTCCCGCCCTTGAATTTTTTCAAAAAAAAGTTTACCAAATTCCTTTTTAAGTTCTCCCAGAACTTGCAGAGCATCTGTGCTCAGCAACAACATATTCTCTTACATGCAATAGGAACGTTGCTAAATGTAAGAATTCCCTCACATCCCCACGTACAAAATTCTTGCCGATTTTACTAAATTCTGTAAATGTTCCGCCCGTAGAATTTCCATGAGTCTCCATAAAAACAGAAGGGCAAATTGGTACAGAAACACGTCCGGAATATTTCCACGACTTCAAATTCCTTCCAAGAACCGCAAGAATCCCATGAATGCGTTCCGACCTTTGAGGTCGCCATGTTATTTATTAGATTCAGCTGTAAACGGAATTTTCTTTTGGCGGAGGAAGACCCGGAAGATTGAGTTTAGAACAAGAGGGAAATACATAACGTTGTGGGGAAGGATCCCCAAGTACCAATTTCTATCCCTGCAACGGTTGGAAATTGGTACTTTTGGATACTTGGTCGAGGATAAGAGGAAAAGATGAGAGAAAGAAGGAAAATGCTTGGCGAATCCCAATTTTTCTAATACTTTCCCATCCCCAAACAACATCTCAGTTGTTGTATCACACTTTTTAAAGGGAGAAAATCCCCGCTGAAAAGGAAAATGTACCAATTTGTATATCGTCAATGTTAAAAGTTGGTACTTTTGCATGCTTCACTGATGATTTGCCTTGACATGGCGTTTAAGATCCAAATGTACCAATTTGTATACCTGCAATGTAAAAAGTTGGTACTTTTGTATACTTCACTGACGATTTCCTATGATATAGCTTTAGGGATCCAAATGTACCAATTTGTATATTTTCAATGTTAAAAGTTGGTACCTTTGTATACTTTGCTGTTTATTTGCTGTGACATAGAGTGAAGGATCAAAATGTACCAATTTGTATACCTGCAATGTAAAAAGTTGGTACCTTTGTATACTTCACTGACGATTTGCTCTGACTTGGCGGTAAGGATCCAACTGTACCAATTTGTATATTTTCAATGTTAAAAGTTGGTACCTTTGTATACTTTGCTGACGATTTGCCATGATATGGCGTTAAAGATCGAAATGTACTAATTTGTATAGTTTCTTTATAAAAAGTTGGTACTTTTGTATACTTCACTGAGGATTTCCTATGACATGGCGTTAAGGATCCAAATGTACCAATTTGTATACTTTCAATGTAAAAAAATGGCACTTTTGCATTCTTAGCCCAAGACTTGCTATGACATGGCATGGCGTACGTTTTTCTGTGGAATTCCGAGGATTCCCCCGGCATATTCCCAACGTGTTGTGTTGTGTGCCGCGTGTCTGCCATTGAAGATCCGCGCTTGTATTGTTATTTATCCAAATTTCCCTCTTCTCTTCTTTTCTCTTCTCTTCTTTTTTTGTATTTCCTCCCTTTTATTCTTGTAGTCGAGTGTGTCCCTGACATGACAAAATATATGTTCCTGACATGTGCTCGGCGTATTAGTGTGACGTGGAAAGGATGCATGGGTGCAGACGATGAAGTCTCGGAAATACTAATGTTTTTATATGTAATTACATATGTGTGGACAAGAGATTTTTGTGTCGAAGAGCAGCGGATTTTGCTCCTGACAGCTCATATCCTGTGTGGTATGTTTTTGCCCGGGATAGGGATTGCAACAGAATTTTTGTCGGAGGAAAATATGAATCGCATAGTTATCATCTCCTTACGCTCAAATAGTCAAACAGTGTTTCCACAATGTTTGATGTCTGTTCCTTGTAACTTCATCGAAACTTTTGATAATGTCAGAAACACTTAAAAGCTGTTACGTTTGTTTGATGAACTGCATTTCTAATTATTTTCCTTTTACAGCCTAAACTATAATACTTTGAGAATTGTTTCAGTAATTTATGTACTAGGAAATTAAAAAAATAAATTTATTAATCAAGTAAAAAAAGTAGTAAAATTCCAATTTAATAAACTTCATCAACAAAAACAATATTATACTAGAAAGTTAACCAAAACCAATTTATTAGCAAATCGAAAAAAAATAATTTAGTAGACCGTTTAAAAAAAGCAATAAATTTATTAGAAAATTCAGACAATCAAATTATTTAACGGATACGTTTTACAAAACCTCAAATTTAATAGCAAATTTGAGATAACTTTGATAAATTTAAAAAAAAAATATTATAAAATTTAAAATGAAGAATTTTATAGAAAATTTTTGAAAAATATTTAATAAACAATTTACAAAAAAAAAATTAGTAGAAATTTTTTAAAAGGAAAATAGATACTTTTAGAAATGAATTTAATAGCAAATTTGCAAGAAATTAATTCAAAACTGTACATGAATTTAATTCTGAAATTTGTAAAAAATTAATTACAAAATTTACGACAAAATAATTGGAAAAATTTAAACGATAATTTTAAAAAATTGTCAAAGTAAAGAAAATTTAATAACAAATTTTGAAAATAGAAAAACGAAATATAACACAAACGTTTTAACAAATGTCAAATTAAAAAAAAACAAAAACAAGCAAAAAAAATTGAATAAAAAATTTAAAAAATTAAAAATTTAATACATTGAAACTTTAAAAAACAAAAAAGTAGAAACATTGAATCCCGTTAAAATTGTTATTTCAGACAAAATAATTTGCAACGAATTAAATTCTAATATCAAATTTAAAAAAATATTAGCTGGGAAAATGTGATAAAAGCTCACAAGAAAGTATTATGATAAAAGAATAAGGCAAAAAAAATACTTTTCAGAAAAAAACCGAATTGGTAATTTGACCATGAAATTAAAAAAAAACAATTTCCACAAAGAATTCAAAAATCCAATTGTAAGAACAAATTTGGGATATTAACATTTGATATTTCAACAATTTCCCCAAAACTTTTAGTGGCAGACACGATAAATTGAATATTCAGCATAAAGATCAAAGAATGATTTCAGCAATACTTTCCCCCAGTTTGTGCGGCATAGTCAAATTCACAAAAGTCGGAAAGTTTCTCCTCAAAGATCTCTCTTCCAAATTATTTGCATATACATGCGATTTTAACTGCCAAAGAGTTTATGAGCAACTTTTAGTCAATTCTTCATGTTTTCCTCTTTTCAATCTGTTAATCCAAAGGAGAGGGAGAAAAGTAAAAAAAAATTTTTTTTTGCTCTTTTGCACAGTGAAATCCATCACGTCAGCAGCATTTGCCTGTCAATGACGTCCAAGCGATATAAAAGACGAAGTATAGAACGAAAAGAAAATTTTCACACATAAATATATTTCCTGTAGATCCAAAAGTACCAATTTGTATACCTTCAATATAAAAAGTTGGTACTTTTTGATATTTCCTTGGATACCGACGATATCATCGGTTAAACTCGCTAAAAGGTGCTAAAATAATTTTTAACACATGACCTTACGAAAATTTTAGCACTTTTGCAAGTTTAACCGACGATACGAAATCTGTTCCGCGGATTACCCAAGATACGGTTGACTAAAGATCCAAATGTACTAATTTGTATACCTACAATACTAAATTTGGCACCTTTTGATATTTCTTTGCATGCCAACGATATGCAATCAGTTTTGCGGATTACCCAAGATACCGTTGGCTAAAGATCCAAAAGTACTAATTTGTATACCTACAATATAAAAAGTTGGTACCTTTGGATATTTCTTTGGATACCAACGATATTAAATCAGTGTTGCAGATTATGCAAAATACCCATCGGCTAAAGATCCAAAAGTACTAATTTGTATACCCACAATACAGAAATTGACACCTTTTGATATTTCTTTAGAAACTGACGATATGAAATCAGTTCTGCAGATTACTCAAGATACCACGGGCTAAAGATCCAAAAGTACTAATTTGTATACCTACAATACAGAAATTGGCACCTTTTGATATTTCCTTGAATACCGATGATATGAAATCAGGGTTGCGGACTATAGAGGAAAAAATACCGGAAACTTTTGATTTTATAGAGAAAATCAAGTTTTTAAAATGAGCCCAGACACACACTGTGGGCGAGCATAATAATAATAATAATTCAGTCCATTTGGAACTTCCTTTCAATGAAGAATCCACGTACACTATAGGGAGAAAGTCCATGCTGACAGCCCGTTTCGCTCCTACAAAATCGCTCTTCCCCCATTTCCCACCAGGGAAATTCGTGCTCCACGTCCATTCTTATTCCATCTCCCCACACTGCAATAATAATCCCTGAAACTTGTCAATATTCCCTCTCTGCTGATAATAATAAAATATCGGTAAGTTTTGGGTTTAACACAAAATTTATTTGATGTGCGCCATAAATTCCAGGGACGCCCGAACCAAAACCCGCAACGTCGTTTATACGATTTTTTTTTACATATTACACAAATTTCAAAAGTATATAGAGCCCCATTTATATGGTCGCGCCATTTATTCGTAAGTTTTTGCGTCAGAATTAATATAAAAGGGAAAGTTTGGGCCAAGATAAATTAGCATTTCCTTAAGGAGCGGTATTGGTCCACCGTGGTGCGGTTGTACAACCTGCTGGGGAAATTGCATGGCTGGAAGTTTCCAACCGAAATAATCATGCTCATCATATGGAGATTCGGGCGGCGTTGATAAATTCTGGGTATTTTGAGTTTCTTCTTTTTCCATTTCTTATTATTTCAAAACACAAAAATTAGATGTGGACGACTTTTTTAATTTTAAACGCAATTATTTACTAAATTATATTCTAAAATTTTAAGAACAAAAAAAATTAAATACTTTAATTTTCTTTTGAAAACTTGTTTTTGATCTAGATTTTAAATTTTAAAAAATCGGGACAGAAAAGACTTTTACCTTTCTTTAAATATAAAAATAATTTTGAAATAATGACAAAAAAACAAAAATAAATAGGTTTTTATATCTGTAGAATAATTAAATGAAACAAAAGTTTAATTCACAATTGAAGAATATTTTTTGCAATACAATGAAGACCACATTAATTATTTAAATTGGCGAAATATTAAGAATAAATTAATTGTTTATTTTTATTTTTGTAATTAAAGGTTTTTTTACTGAAACAAAATAAATATTTGAAATTTATTTAAATTTACAAATAATATACATAATTATTATATTTACATTTTTTGCAAATATTTAGAATTTATAAAAATGTTTAAATATTTGTAATTCATCAAAAACAAATATTTACAATTTAATAAAATTTGCAAAAATTTAAAAATGATTAATATTTGTAAAAAGTTAAAAATTATTAAAATTTGTAATAAATTAAAAACTATTCAAATTTGTAAAAAATTAAAAATTATTTAAATGTGCAGAAATTTACAATTTATTAACATTTACAAAAATTTAGAATTTAACAACATTTGCAACTATGTACAATTTAATAAAATTCGCAAATATTTAGAATTAAATAAAAATTTTCAATTTCATAAAATTTGCAAAAAATTAGAATCTATTAAAATTCGCGAAAATTGGGAATTTAAAGTTTTTTTTAACATTTAGAACATATTCGCAAATATTTATATTTTAAAAAAATTCTAAAATAATTAGAATTTATTAAAATTTGCGAATATTAACAAACGATTTTAATTTGGAACCTTTTAGATTTTTTAGAAATGGAAAAAAAAATCCAACAAATTCTTTCCAGAACAACTTGTAACTTTCACGAATTTTATCAATATTTAAACAGTTTTAATTAAAATTGCAACACAAACATTTTTTGAACTAAATTTCCTACACACAAAATATTGTCCCTTATGAGAATCCTAAAAATTCCAGCATTTACCAACGGGGAAAAATAACACGGCGTTTAAAAAGTCATGACCGCTTACGAAAATTCCCATATGCTTTTTGCACGGCCGAGACGGGGAAATTATTCCCCCTAAGGAATCCTTGAGCGGCATCAAAGTAAACATATTTGTATTCTTGTGTGTGTATTTATGGGGGAAATTGAATGGAATTTGAGTTTAAAAATGCGAGGGGGAACGGCTGAGGAGCGATATGTCAACAAACCTGTCTTTCCCTTAGAAGATGTTTTCTATTTTTTTCGTCCAAAATGAATGTTGGACGTACATTTTACGAAGGAATGTCGTAAATATATTACGAGAGAAAAGCGGCTGTAAATATTTGAGCAATAAAGTTCCACTGGAGCGTTGGCAGTTCACAAAAAGTGTGGGAGAATTTCATGAGATGCCAATGGGATTAAATTAAATTGTGTTGTCGGAAGGACCGTCGGCCCTTCCCGTTCTTGTTATTAGCGTTCAATCTACATACATACAACAACAAGTTATATGTCAACTTGTCAAACATGTCTGCAAAATACGCTAACGGTGCTGGGATAATATTTGTCTTTAAAACGTATTTTTTTTACTTATGTAGATTTCCAAAGTAAACATTTGCAGTTTTAAAATTGAAAACTTTATATAAATCAAACTTATATGTGTCCTAAACTCAATATGGACTTGTACACAAAAATGTCTACTGTGGGAAAATCGGTTAATATTCGTCCTCGGCAAAACACGGTAAATGCTCATGAATTGCAAAATGCGCTATGTAAATAAATGTATAAAACTCTAGAAAATAGGCGTTGGGTACAATATGCCGAATGGGCCCAGAAATCGTAAAACATACAAAACATTCAGAAATTACAGTATACGCTAAATTTTTGACGCTGCAAAATAGACTAAATTTCCAGAAATGGCTGTATATGCAAAATATGCAGAAATTGTAAAACATGCCAAATATTTAAAAGTTGCAAAATACATGGGCAAATATTATGAATTTGCAAAATATACCAAATGCATATCTAGAAATTTCCAAATAGGACAATTTAATTGGAATTGTAAAACATGCCAATTATTCAGAAATTGCAAACTATGGCAGGAATTGCAAAATGTCTCAAATTTATTGAAATTGCAAAATGTGTCAAATATACAGAAATTGCAAAGTACGGAAAACATATACAAAGTGCAAAATTTTTTGAAATTGTAAAATATGGCAAATATACAGAAATTGCAAAATGTGACATATTTATTTAAATTGCAAAATATGGCAAATATACTAAAATTGCAAAATGTGACATATTTATTTAAATTGCAAAATATGGCGAATATACAGAAATTGCAAAATGTGACATATTTTTTGAAATTGCAAAATATGGCAAATATACAGAAAATGCAAAATGTGACATTTATCGAAATTGCAAAATATGGCAAATATACTAAAATTGCAAAATGTGACATATTTTTTGAAATTGCAAAATATGGCAAATATACAGAAATTGCAAAATGTTACAAATTTATCGAAATTGCAAAATATGGCAAATACACAGAAATTGGAAAATGTGACATTTATAGAAATTGCAAAATATGGTAAATATACAAAAATTGCACAATATGGCAAATATACAGAAATTGCGAAATGTGACCAATTAATCGAAATTGCAAATTTTCTCAAATGCAGGAGTTTCAAAATGTTACAAATTTATCGAAATTGCAAAATATGGTAAATATACAGAAATTTCAAAATGTGACAAATTCATCGTTTTATAATATGGCGAATATATGGCAGTTGCAAAATATACAAAAACTATTAAATGTTCACAGTGCAAAATACAGGAAATACCTAGAAATTGTGAATAATGTCAGATTTTTAGATACGATAATTTCAAAATATGCTAATTGTAAGTGTCTAGAAATTCCAGTATCCAGAATTGTCAAGAATCTAAAAATTGTCAAAATATGCCAAATTTTGACACTTGCAAAATATTTCAACTATCTAGAAATATTCCAAATGCTCATAACAACGAACGTAATGTGCAAAGTACATACGCTAAAAACCCAAAAATTGTAGAAAATCTTAAATTCCCGGAAAATGCATAATTAGGCAACAGATATAAAGTTCAATGTATACATTTGATGGGTAATGGGCTCAGAATATGGAAAAAACGCTTTAGGCCGGACGTTGCAAAACGCGCTAAATGGCCTGCCAATGTGTAAAATATACGACAATTATTACAATCTTCCCACAATTTATCGAAATGCAAATAATTATAGAAATCACCGATTTGCTTACCGTTATCAATGTTTTCAAAATGCATTTTGTGTACCATGAAACCTTGAAATAATTAATTACAAAATAAATTAATTCAGCGTATAAACCAGCTTACCAAACGAAAACCAAATTCTACATTTATTTTATTTTTTTTACTATTAAATTGCTACGAGAAATTAATTCAGCAGAGCAAAACAATTCGACAAAAAAACCAAAGACACCCACCCTGGGAATATCTCCCATAAATCGCATTTAAACCCGGGAAAAGTTGAGCACTCACTCAATCAGAAAATGTGCATCTTCCGTGAAGTAAATTCCTTATGGGTGGGTGAGAAAGAGAAAGTTTGTGTGGCCGGTCTCCAAAAACTTAACTCTCTCGCGGACTATGTACTAGTAAACTGTGGAATCCCTATCGGAATTCCAAAAACTTTGGCCACACTTCTCGTACTTTCCAATCCAAAAATTACTTTTCTATACCGTGTAACTTCCGGAGGCAATTCCGTCCTCTTATCAGCCACACCACCGTCCAATCTTATATAAATACGCCCTTTAAAAACGTATGCTTTGGGGGAATTTGTCGTTGCTAAACTTTTAGCGAATTCATAAAATGTACTACTTGTGTTGTAAATTTGTCTCCAAATATTTCCCGTAAATTTTGCTCGTTAAATTTTTCGTAAATTTTGTCTGTAAATTTTTTTGTAAATTTTGCTCGTAAAATTTATTCATAAATTTTGCTCGTCAAATTTTTTGTAAATTTTGCTCGTCAAATTTTTCGTAAATTTTGCCTGTAAAATTTTCCGTAAATTGTGCTCGTCAAATTTATTCGTAAATTGTGCTCGTCAAATTTATTCGTAAATTTTGTCCGTAAAATTTATTCGTAAATTTTGTCCGTAAAATTTATTCGTAAATGTTGTCCGTAAAATTTTCTGTAAATTTTGCTCCAAAATGTTCTGTAAATTTTGCTTCACGCGGTAATTTTTATCAAAAAATTTTCTGGAAATTTTGCTATAAAATGTTTCAGAAATTTTGCTCCATAAATTTTGCTTCACACATTTTCCGTAAATGTTGCTTCACAAATTTTCCGTAAATTTTGCTCCACAAATTTTCCATAAATTTTGTTTCACAAATTTTCCGTAAATGTTGCTCAACAATTTTCCGGAAATTTTTACATTTTAGCAACGTATCTTATAGCATTTTCAGATTAAGCGCAATTATTAGCGCATTTCTAGAAAATATGTACGTTTAAGCACAGAAATGTTCGGGAAAGTTCAGTAAATGCGGAAAAATTTGGAGCTTATTCGCTCTTATCTTTATGATTATTTTCCCCCTTTACACTAAAATTTCCCACCATTTCCTTGTATATTTAGCACGTCCCAATCCATTTCAATGCAATTTTTTTCTCATGTGTGGTAAAGTTGAATCGATGCAGCTGTGAGTTTTTTGTTTGGGGGAGAAAATTTCCCGGACTATTATATTGCGACAGATTTGAATGCCTACCACACAGAGAAATTTTTTTATAAACGGTAAACTTTTTTGGGGTTTTGACCGCTAAACCATTTATAAACCGCTATGGGAGTGTAAAAAGTTTTTTCATTTGCAAGTTATTGAAGCCAAATTAAATAATGTTACCATTATCTTTTCCATTAAAATTATTTCAATCGCCCAAAAGTTTTGGGATACAAACGTTGATAAATTATCTGGTTTTCGTTTGTACTCAAAAACCTGTGATTGAAACGTAAATAATTATTCAACAACTTCTTTCATTTACAAAAAGTTGTCTAAATTTTAGGATATTAACGACAAAAACCGCAAAAAAATAATTTGGCCAAAATGTCTTCAACATAAAAAAAATTAAAACTAAATTTTTTTAGACCCAAACGGACGCAAAAAACGCATTTTCCAGAAATTATTCCGAAAATGTGAAAATCATGCCAAATGTTCTTTAAAAGTTTTTTTGATAAAAGAATTAAGACTATTTTTAAAACGAGAAATATTTTTAGGGCAGAAATGCATTGGAATTTTCACTTGGAAAAAGTGCAACAATTTTCGCATTTCTAGAATAACTTTATCCTTTTGCGGTCTCAAAGGCTTTCCGCCATTACCCTTCCAACCACCATATCATGCCTTTTCACTTTAATGTTTATTCCCGTGAAATCAAAAAGTGCATATAAAATAAAGTGTCAATGGACAAAATATAAAAGGATTCTATATATATAAAACTCATAGATAAGGAAATGTGAATAAAAAAAATTGCTGGAAAAAAATGTGAAAAGTAGCGCCGCGTCATTTTTTGGGTAACGAAATTTCACGCTTGAGCGCTTCCTTGTTAAAAAAGAAACTTGTAGCAACAGAGAAAACTTGTTGACATATACAATCGTAACATGCACTTCACATTTTGCGGGTGGTTTTCTTTTTTTTTGAGGAGGAGAAACCTTTGGGGAAAGCTTATAACATGGAGTATCATTAGGCGGAACGACGTAGTAGATACCTCTTTTTGTAACGAGATCCTTCCTTGGAGCTTTTTCCTCTTTTGACTTTTCTATCCTCTTTTGGAAATGTTAAAATCCCGCGTGAAGTGGGAACTACCGCTATGCATTTCCCCTTGTGAGAAAATTTACGTGTGCGTACATATTTTTCTTTTTACTTCTGAAATACTAAAAACGAATTGTACTGCGCACACAATTATTTAAGTGTTAACAGGAGCAATTTCCACAAATTTACACGCTATCGCGGAGAGCATTTCCCAGATCCTATAGGGAAAAGGATGGCGTGCTGTGGGATGGAATTGGGTATAGGGGGAATTTAAATAAATGCAGTTGGGGTTTCTATACCCTTATCGAAAACCATTTTTATTTATTTCTCTGACCACTCCATTCCTTTGAGTATAAGGGGTCTTGTGGAGTTTGAGTGTGCGATCCAGAAATGGATTGGAAGGGAATAACAAATTGCATAATTTTGAAATATTTGTATGTTTTTTGTTTTCAAAATCTGGTTTCATGCTGTTTGTTACAATAATTGTTTAGTTATTTAGGCAACTTTTTTTAATTTAAAAATATCAAAAAAAATCCAAACATTTTTTAAAAAATTTCAAAAGTTTATAAAAAAACTTTATTAAAAAAATAAAAGCGGAATTTTCTAAACTTTTAGAAAAAATTAAAGACATTAGGGACAAAATGTAGAAAAAGGTAGAAAAAGGTAGAAAAAGATAGAAAAATGTAGAAAAGGGTAGAAAAATGTAGAAAGAATGTAGAAAATGGTAATAAAATGTAGAAAGAATGTGAAAAATGTAGAAACAAAGGGAGACAAAAGGCAGACAAAATGTAGAAAATATTTAGAAAGAACGTAGAGAAAATGTAGAAAAATGTAGACAAATAGTAGACAAAACGAAGACAAAATGTAGACAACATGACAAAATTTAGACAAAATGTAAAAAAATGTCGAAAAAATGAAAAAAATGTAGAAAAACTGAAAAAAATGTAGAACAATTAAGAAAAACTGAAAAAAATGTAGAAAACTGTAAAACAATTAAGAAAAACTGAAAAAAATGTAGAAAACTGTAGAACAATTAAGAAAAATGTAGACAAATGTAGACAAAATGAGGAAAAGTGTTTAAATTAAAAGTGTTTAAAAATTTAAAAAATTAACATAAACTTAAATGTTTTTTTCTAAGACTACAATTTATTTTTTAAATGAGACAAGAGAAGCATTTTTAAATAACAAATAATGAGTAAAATTTTGAAAAATAACAAAAAATTAAAAATGAGGATGGAATAAAATAGGGAAAACTGAAAAACCATAAAATTTAATTTTATTGTATTTACTGCACAAATGGTTTGACCATTTGAGATATTTTTGGCTCTACAATAATTGTTAAAAAATAGTCTGACAGCTGCCAAATCAAGGTACAAAATCTCCTCCTAAAATGTGTTTTCCTTAGTGTAGGAATTTTCGACGGAAAATTTAGGCTTGTTTGTTTCAGTAAGTTTCAATGTTTCACAGAGGAATAATTGACGGCTTACAAGGGCGTCGTAATTTTCAAGTGCACTTCAATGATCCTTGGTGTACAGTTTTTATAGGGGCGGGATTCCTTTGTCAATTTTATTGACGGTGCAGAAGGTTCTTATGTAGAAGACGGTATGGTTTTACTGAGATTCTTTCAACATTTCCAGATATTTTAGAGAAATTTTGTTGATTATTTTTTTTCTTTATTTTTGGGATTTATTATTTATTTTTTGTATTATAAATTTTTCTTGTTTTTCTACTTTAGGAATTTTTTTTTCCATTTTTAATATTTTTTTTTCGTTTTTCTATTTCTAGGATTTTTTTCCTTTTTTCTATTTAAATTTTTGTTTCTATTTTTAGGAATTTTTTTCTTTCTCCGATTTTCAAGATTTTTTTTTATTTTTAAGAAATTTAATGTTTTTTTGAGATTTGTTTATTTAGTTATTTATTTTAAGATTTTTTTAACATTTCTTTTTTATTTCTATGATTTGAAATTGTTACATTTTGTAACTATGTTTACTATTTTATAATTTGTGATTGTTTTTTTTATTGATTTTTAAATTTTAGGACTGTGTCAATCCCAAAAAGTAAGACTGAAAATTGACGAACTTCCCCAACATTAGTTGGAAAAATTGTAATAAATTCCAAAAGACATTCCAGATTTAACGAAAGTTACACCCCCAAATCTAATTAACATTAGCCCTGCCGCCAAATCCGTCGGAATTATGTGCAGCATCGTTGTAATAATAATTCCATGGAATTAAAAGTGAATTTATGTTTTTGGAGGGACGAAGAAGCTAAATGAACTTTATTTTTTAAGCAAATCCCAAGAAACTCGGAAAATGTAAAAAAAATTCTCTGCTTGCTTTTTTGAGAATATGCTCGTCGCTAATCGTAAGCCTGGATATGTGGAGTCGGAACCTCACAATGTTATTTTGTATGAATGAACGAACTCATACGTATTAATGGAACTCCACAAGCAGCCGCTGCGGAATGCATAAAGATTTGGCCTTTTACTACAACGAGGATCTTCTGTACCTTTATCCCTCCGCCCCATCCTCCATGCAAGTATCACTTAAATAAAATGACGCAACTTTGGGCGGCAATTGCTGGTTTTATGACCAGGGCTTCGCGATAACTTTTACCAGAATTTCCGCGCATTTCTCGGATTTTCTACGTGGGACTTTGGGAAATATCCAGGGAGCTTGTTTGCATGTAGGTGAAGTACAAAAAATTGATACAAAAAGTGATACAAAATTGATACAAAAATTGATACAAAAATTGATACAAAAATTGATACAAAAATTGATACAAAAATTGATAC
>JAQGAK010003800.1:0-13925 GCA_034696945.1 Lipothrix lubbocki
TGATACAAAAATTGATACAAAAATTGATACAAAAATTGATACAAAAATTGATACAAAAATTGATACAAAAATTGATAGAGACCGGAAAAATAAAAAACATATGAATGTAAAATTGACGTCCTCGGAAAAATTAGCGGCTTTCCCCAGACCGAAATGCTTGTCGGCCCCTGAGCGTGTACAGGAAGTTTCATGGGATTCCCGGGACTGTCATGCCGTCTTCAGGCTTGAGTTATATGCATATGGGTAAAGTGAAGTAAAGTAATAAGTTGGACACGAAACAAGGGACAAAAGGAAAACCGTGAAATTGTTTGTTCTGTATATGTACATATATATGTGCATATAGTGTATTGTATTACATATTATGTACATACATATTCCCTGCGATCTCGACTCGAGCATATTGCGTTCTCATCAGTCGTGTCAGTCGGTCTTCGGTGTATGAGGAAACCCGTCAAAAATAAAGGGGCGAAGTAAAGTAAAATATATACGTCAAGTTGAGAGAGAGAGAGAGACAGAGAGAAACTTTGTGTGGAAATAGACTTGCATGACTGCTCCAAAGGCTGAAAAAAATCCTCCGAAATGCTCCAAATAAGAAATATTAAGACCTGGATTTTTTCCGGAACCTCCTCATCATCTGCTTCCCCGGCCTTTAACATTTAGATTCTCCATGCTCAATTATGTATTAAATTGTTTATTATTATTACAAACAACACATAATCTGTTACAGCAAAATAAGGGGGAAAGGGTTGCAGGTTGCAGTATTCTTGTTATTTTTATTTTTAAGATTTTTTTTATTTTTAAATTTGAACTTTTCTAGTTGTCGGGGCGGATTTGTTGATAAGAAGAAAAACGTTTATTTACACTGTCGGAAATGTGCAGATAATTATGTCACGTTTTGGAATTAATTCCGTATTGCGGCCAAAACAAAACAACCCTGTGCATACGTTTGCAGTCATTTCAAATTTATGGCGGCAGAAGAATTTTTTCGGGGGAATTCCATCTTTTATGTGTGAATACTTGACATTTGCATATCGGCGGTGAAGTATCCAAAAGTACTATATTTCTCTGTTGGAGGCATAGAAATTGGTACTTTAGGATCCTTCGCCGACGATATCAAGAATATTTATTGCACTGTAGGAAAAATCCTTCAGAATTTTCCAAGATAAGGATCTTGACGTCCAGGGCGTGGGGTTCACTATAATTATTTGAAGAAAAAATGGATCATCATATATAAAAATCATTTGACGTGTTTTGCAGATAAGATTTTATTGTTATAATTTAAATATCTGCATGATGAACATGATCAAAAACAAAGTAATGTATAATGCATAAGAGTTCATAAATTCACAAGCATCATTATTAAAGTAAAAATTAAAGTAAGCATGTTAATGATTACCGTTTTTGTTTGCATTTTTGTTTGATTTATGGATTAAAACTCCCGTTGGTCCTATAACTTTTCCCGTATAATACCAAAAAAAAAGTAGAAGATTGGGGTTGGATGGGATAAGACTCCCTGGAATAATTCGAGAAAGTTAAAACCTTAAAACTTTCCCGGTGGTTTGTTTGTTGGCCGTAAATATTTAATGGGACTTTTCATTATTCAGGAGTTCATGTGTCAAACTTGGGGAACTACCGGCATGAGGAACCCGGAACGGTGTTTGAGGGTGAAAAATAGATGATTCTGAGGTGAAATTTCTTCGGCGGGGCTATATTATCTTACTATTACTATACATACATTAAACACGCTACTGCTCGAGGAATGTTCGAATAAAAATTAATTTTTCAATGATTAAAACGGGTTCTATCCATTCTATTTAGCATTAAATTTATCTTAATTTGTATATACCTATAAGAAATGTCAAAATGCCCCATTATTTTCACCAAGTTCTTACTCTTTTCCTTATATCATCTGACTTCTTGCACAATTTTACTATAATTTATTTTAGATTGAAATGAATGACGTTTAAGAAAACATGATAAAGTAAAACAAGATGAAATTCCTGTTTTTGGAATTTATTTTAAAAATATGTTGGCTGTAAATTTTATTTACTTAAAATATCATTTTACTCATGTGGTAAAATCTCCCTTAAACATAAAGAAGACTTTCGGCAAATTGCAATGTCTTTCGGCGTTTACGAATACAAAATTGTACTATGCGAATACAAAATTGTACTGCGAATACCAAATTGTACTGTGCATACAAAATTGTACTGCGAATACCAAATTGTACTGCGAATACAAAATTGTACTGCGAATACCAAATTGTACTGCGAATACCAAATTGTACTGCGAATACAGAATTGTACTGCGAATACCAAATTGTACTGTGGATACAAAATTGTACTGCGAATACCAAATTGTACTGTGAATACAAAATTTGTACTGCGAATACAGAATTGTACTGCGAATACAGAATTGTACTGCGAATACAGAATTGTACTGCGAATACCAAATTGTACTGCGAATACAAAATTTGTACTGCGAATACAGAATTGTACTGCGAATACAGAGTAATTTAATATTCCATTTATTTCAAACATGTTTGACAGACAAAAAAGGTATTTTCGAAGAAATTCGGTATGAATATTGAGTACATACAATAAATATGTCCATTCATTAGGCAAAAGCACATATGTTTTTTCTTAAATTCAAATTGAGAAAATTGAATTATGGAAAATAAAATAAAATTGTCATTGAATTTTAAAATATTTTATTAATACTAAAATATAATATATAATTAGAATCAGCATTGAATTCTCTACACAAAGCCCAAAGCCCATTCATGTAGTTTAATCCGAATGGAGGCCGGAATTATCAGAAACGATAATGGCAATAATAAGGTGATTTTGTAATGACACCTATTTTGTTGTTTTTTTGGAGTGTAATTAGTTACTGAATTACTAATAAAATAAAAATGCATTTATGCAAAATTTTAAGACCTCTGGTTTTGCCGGAAATACAATGAAAATCCGACTTACTTACTATAGTACCTATAGTAAGTGTAAAAATAAAGGGAGAATTCCATCGTGCGTCTTTTTCTCACGTGGACGAAAATACCGCGAAATTTTGAACGGCGGAAACAAGAAGAAATATTTTACCGGATCCGCACCACCGGACGGATTCGTATTCTTCAAATTCGAGAATAATTAATCATCATTATCTTTCATACCATTCTTGTTCTTTCGGCGTCGGCTTTTTAGTCTATGTAATCACCTTTATTTTCCTATTTATTGTCATTTTTCATCTCACTATTAGTTTGTTTACAATATATTTATATAATTTTTATTATATTTATATAATTTTTATTATATTTATATAATTTTTATTATATTTATATAATTTTTATTTTATTTGTTATTATTGTTATTAGTTTTATATTATTATTGTATTTTTACAAGTTCTGAATTTTGGAGAGAAATATTCAGTTATAATAAATATAAGAATAAATAATAAATAAATGGAAATTGTGTAAACTAATCTTGGGAATGATTTTTGTAAAAGTTTTTCAGCTCTTGAAATTCCGTGGGAGCGACATGGTGAAGGAAAGCAGTAGTAGTAGTAAAGATCGTGACCGGCCGAGGTCAAAGACCACCGTCCGTAGCCGGTCGAAAGAGGAGGACCGGAAAGTCTCGAAGGAGTACGCCGCCAAGACGTCATCATCATCATCCTCGTCGTCGGAAGTCCGGAAACAAGGAGTCGTCGCCAAGTCTGAGAGTAGCAAGGTGTCCTCGTCCAGCAAGGAAGGCTCTTCTACAGATACTGCCGCGGGAAGTAAACCTTCCTCGTCTGGGGATCGAATTGCTCCTCCTCCTCCGCCGATTTTGGATAAGAAAGAGATTTATGAGGTTGTAATCATATGCCACAAAATAATTCAAAATATATTTATATTTTTTATTTATGAATATAGTTTTTATTTAAATCCATTTATTTATTTATTTTCAAATGAGGTTAATTACCCATAGATTACAAAATAAAATATTTTGATATTTGTTTTAGAATGTCATCAAGCATGAAGCAGAGGTGGCAGCGGAGGCGGACCTGAGTGAAACTGCTCGGGATTTCATGGAGGCTTCGGAAGAGTTGCAAGATGTGATGCAAGATATTTATGAATTGAAGATTGCTAAGAACGTTGATGAGGTAAAGATATAAATAACAAATCTGAAGTAAGAGAGAGAAAGGCAATTTATTTATGTGATGTTCGTTATATGTCAACATGAATAATTATTATAACTAATGCAACTCTTAAGAATTGAAGTTGAGATTGTTTATATTATTAGTTTGCATTATAGAATTATTTTATTTACACATTTTCCCCCGATTCTTCAAAATATTGTAGGATGAGGTGGACGAATTGAAAACCGAGGGCTTACTTTTGCTCAACAAGATCCGACATCTCAATCGACTGTCCAAGCTCCGTCTGAAAGCGGTCAAGGATGATGCCATCAACAATCGGCAGATTGTCGACCGGAATCATCTGCTCTTACAAAATTTATTGTACGAAGCGACGCATCTAAAAAAACAAGTTGAAGCTGTTCAGGAATACAAGTAATATTCTATTAATAGCAATTATTCTATTAATAGCGTCATGTCCATGTCAGTATTTATTATTCATTTTTAAACATCAACGCTGAACGAAATTATTATTCCTTAAATGTTTTCAGAGGTCAAGATGAAGAAATAGATTTGATCCCAGTCGATAAATTTTATCAAATTGCTCCCGCTAAAATTGCAAATCCAGTAAGCACTTTGTCAAGTTTATTTAATAATAATATTATCACATCTTTTATATTATTTTGTCAGGAATGTTGGGGAAATTCATTATTTTATTTATTTATAATTTTTCAGGAGGTGACCAAAGTAAACGATCATTATTTAAGAATAGCGAGATTAGAGCATGAATTTATTCTCCGTCAAGAGTTAACAAACAACTGCGGGGAACTTGAAAAGACCAAGGATACTGTAGCACACAGCATAGAGAGTTCAAGGAGGAAGTTGGATAGCATTCGTCCTTTGCTCCATGCAGTTTTGGAGGTATGAGGAGGAATTTAGGAATTGGTCGGAAATTAATTAATTTTAATTTAATAAACAATTTATTATTGATTGTTGATAATTTTAAGATTTTAATTTTTCAAAATGTTATTTTAATTTCTCAAAATTTTATTTATCATTTTAATTTTTTACAAATTTTATTTATCATTTTAATTTTTTACAAATTTTATTTATCATTTTAATTTTTTACAAATTTTATTTATCATTGTAATTTTTTTAATTTTTTGTATTTATCCCTTTGCAGTCAACCAAACCAGTTCAAGAATTCTTTGGAATGAATGTTTGGAAAGAACAGAAAGAGCTTCAGACATCGTACCTCTTGCCAATCCCTCTGTACTGTCTCTTCATTCAGTCATCGGCCTATAAGGATACTCTAAGTACGTGTAATTTCTTGTAGAATTAAGTAGATAATTTCTTTGTAGATAAGATGAATCTGATTTTTATAAAACTGTCAAAAATCGAAAGTAGATATCGCTTCTAAATACATATTTCATTTAAATGTAATAATTTAAATAATTATTACATCCTGTGTGTATCCCAAAATTTCTTTTTGATTAAAATGTAAATAATTGTGACTTTGTATTTGTAACCAGAATCGAACGGATGTGAGTTCTTAGCAAGGATTTGTGGAGACGTGGAAGCTGCTAGGGATTTCATAGATGATACGGCGGAGGACGACGAGCCAGAAGAAGACTCCGACTCGGACATGGAACAAGATGTGGATGACAACGATGCGGGGGATACTGGCGTACTGATTTTGATTTTGTCTCATTGACTATGTCTCATTATTTTTTTGATTTTTAATATTTTTCGAAAATATTTTTAAAATCCTAATTACTCCTTATTCCTTCCCTAATTTTCTGAATTCTTTTTTTTTAAATTCTAGTTGCCAAGCAGGCGAAAGTCTCGAAAAGGAAGTGCCAATCGAGCTGGGAAGATTAACCCGAGGAAGAAATTAGTTCAGAAACATCCTTTGTGGGTTGACTGGATCTTACGAATTTCAAGTACGTTCTTCTCACTGATGAACTTCTTGCTTAAAAATATAATTAAAATTATAAAATTATTAAAATTTTTTTTATTTTAAAAAGTTTTAGTAATAATAAGAGTGTAATAATGTGTAACAAAAATATTTGATTATTAATTTCTCAACTATAACATTTTAGGTGGTGAAACAATTATCATCTCTTTCCATTACGCTACTAAACTGCAAGTGGTCACAGTGAAATCAATGGTGGAGTTGGGGGTTTTTTCGGATAGAATCATTCCTTCGTAAGTACTTCTTTAATTTTAAAAAATTGTTGAATACCTTTATCTTATCTGTATTCCGATTTCCTAAAATAATGCTTTTTTATATATTATCTTGCAAAAATGTTTATATTTTTAAGGGCTCTCGGGCAATCAGACAGCATCCTCACGGACTTGTTTCCCGATGATACCGGGATGGAATGCCCGAATCCTACAAATTTCTATCACCTTCGCAAGGCTGACGTTGAGGATTTCGCGGAATTAGTGGATGAACTGGGTCGTCCGTACGTTTGGGCGCAGAAAGTGTGTGGACTGAATTTCCCACCCATAATTAAGCATGTAAGGGTGTTGGTTTTGATATTTTGCTACATAAAATAATAAGTTTCTTTCTTATAATGTTGGTTGTTGGTTCTATTATTATAATATACACGTGTTATCATAATCACGTGTTAAATTTCTTTTTTCTAATTAAATTTTTTTTTCTAATTCAGTTGCATGAAAATGCCCCGAAGCCGGAAAACAAACAATTACGTACGGATGTCAAGTACAGCTCGATGAAAATTGAAAAAACAGTACAAACAATTTTTGAAAGGCTGAAGAGTCAAGCAGCTCTCTGGTTTCAAGTTAAATCCTTAGGTATTTTCCAATATGGAATAAGTTAATTTTAATTTTTATTATTATTTTACATGATTATTGATTGTGAATTTTTTAAAATTAATTAATTAATTATTTTATTTGTAATTATTTTAATTTATTTGTAATCATTTTAAATGTCGTCAAGCTTTTTTTTATTTATGATGATTTTTTTTATTTATGATGTTTTTTTTTAATTTTAAAGATTCTAGAAGCGTGACCATTCCCCCGGAGACACGACGATTATTTCCTAAGAAAATTTCCACTAATTTCGTCTCATGGGAGTATTACTCGCATGATCGGATGCCGTCCATGCTGTCCCGAGCTCTGGTTCGCAACCGGAAATTCAATATTTCGGCCGAGCTCAAGGATTTGGTTTTTAAGGCTTTTGTTGAACGTGGGAGAGGTTGGGGAATGTTTTAAATTTTATTATTTTGTATTTTATAATAATTTAAAATATTTAATTACCTAATTCATATTGGGTGACATTTTTTTCAGTGAAAATGCACGCCTTTGTGATAATCGGGATGAATTACCCCACCGTCCCTCCCGTATTCCTCCTGGTCATGGAGAAGGACGGCATGGAGCAGGATGCAGCGAGTAATTATAATTTAAAAGTAAGGGTTACAACAAACCGTACATAATATACATATTTTAATACAAAACATTATTTCCTAAGGGAATTTTAAATGAAGCCCTTGAAACATTTTATTTTAATTTAATTTTTTAATTTAACTTCCGTCATTTATTTTGTTTACTTTACAATTTCAGGATCTTGAAAAGGAAATAAATTTACATGCTCCGCTGGAATTTGAGCAGTACACAGAATCTCTGTTACTCCTGCAAATTTACCGAATGATGTCGGACTTGGATGCGCTGCTAGAGGCGGAAAACCTCAGTGGGGACATTGCGGGTCCGCTGGAGTTCGGTCGGGACAAGATATTTACTAGCGCGGCAAGGTATTTAATTAATTAATTAATTCAATTTGTATTAAAATTAAAAGTAAAATAATTAATCGAATTTTTTGTATTATTAATTATAAAAAGTCAATCTCGAGAGAAATCTCATAATCTAATATAAAAATAAATTAAAAATAACAAAAAGAAATTCGCTTTTTCAAAATGCTGAGCAAAGTAATGATTAGTTTTGATTTTCTTATTTTTTTTTACAGGGGAAGAAATTGTCGAAGGCCTCTCCGGTACCTGCCAACGGGCTCTGGAGTTTTTACACATCGATTTTAAGAAATATTTGAACCTCCTCCTGGTTCGCATTTTGTAATGATTTTGAAAACCCCATTTTTCATATTGTTTTTTGTTAATAATTATTATTACTTCATTATCCTGATTTCCTTAATTATTTTAAAAATGATTTCGTCATTATTTCTGCAGATGTCAATTGTAATAATAATTATATGGTAATGGCAAAATACAAATTAGAAAAGAAAATTAATAAAATATTGTACTCACAATTGTAGTAGGATTTCATGTATGCAGGAAACATTTATTTATTTTCATATATATATTTTTTTCTTTTTAGACTACAGAACATTGTAATTTTGAAGGTGAAATTTAATATTTCTATAATAAATTTCGGAGGTAAATTCGGTGCTCAACTATACAAAGGTCTAATAATGTTTTTGTTGACATTAATTGTGAGATTTTGAAAATTTGTATAATGGTGAGATTGCTACTTGAGTTCTAAACTTAAAAGAAATAATTGAATAATAATTTATAGAGATATTTTGACAGATTGTAATAATTAATAATATTGTTTGTTTGTAAATAACAAATAATTAGCTGATCCTTTTCCTTAATAATTTTCTCACAGAAAAGAGTTCAATTACTTTTTATATTTTTTACTACAATTTTGTATTTTAGTTACTAATTTATTACTAAATACTAATTAATCCATAAAAAGGTCACGTTTCACCTTGAGAATTCAGCTACAGATTTTTTGCGAATGACATTTCGAATTTCTTTTTTTGATAAAATTTCATTATTTATCAGACCTCTATGTTGAGTAAGAGCCTATACATAGAAGAAACTACTGAGGGGCACGTGGAGACTAATTTTTCAATATATTTTCCAAATTTGTCTACGTAAAATTTCTAAAACTAATATAGTCTTTCGTGGGGTCCTCCTACAATTTTTCTAATAAATTAGTATCCTTCCCTGTAATAATTATAGGGGAGGAATATTATTCACACTACTAAAATCGCTGTCAACGCTCCCAGAACACTTTGAATTTGTTCCACGTGACGAACATGACGACCAACTAATGGAACCGTGCGGAGCACGGGCTTAAAGCTAGTTAGAGTTATTAGAAACATTGAGTCTCTCGGGATTATTATCCATTTTTTTGTAATTAATTGAAAATTGTATTGTGAATTCCTCGACGAACCTCCCTTCAGACTTTAGAGAGCTACTCACTAAAAACACTTTTTTTAAATTCTAAAATGTATTCTAATTTCTAATCCACAGCAAGTTTAGGATTTCGCTGCTGACTGTACATAAGGAGAAGAGCGGCGCCTCCAAAGATGGCGCTGGTGATTTGATTCCAGTTAAATGCCTTGGGGCTGGTTTCAATCATCCAACGCTTGTCCTGCAAATAATAATATTAATTAATTAGTTTAGTCATATAAGAATATAGTTGCTATAGAGTTTTTCCTGGATAACTAATGTGCAGTTAATTCTGAAGCTTACCGTGATCGGAGCGAATCTCTCGGTTTGCAGGCGAGTCTCCACGCCAACGCGCTCCTTGTCCTCCTTCAGAATTCGTCGATTGTCCTTCTCCGAAATGGGATTTTCTCGAATGATGTCCTCAACCCGGATTTCTCTGCGATTTTCGGATGATACCAGTCGTCTGCTCTCCTGTGTCCTGTCCTCTTGGACCAACCGGCGGGTTTCTTGTCGGGATGGTTCGTCACGGACCAATCGGCGGGAAGATTCGTCTCGGACCAATCGACGGGCATCTTGTCGGGCAGGTTCCTCACGTACCAATCGGCGTGAAGATTCCTCCCGGACCAATCGGCGGGCATCTTGCCGGGCAGGTTCCTCCCGGACCAATCGGCGGGCATCTTGTTGGGCAGGTTCCTCCCGGACCAACCGGCGGGAATCTTGTCGGGATTCCTCTCGGACCAATCGGCGGCCATCTTGCCGGGCAGGTTCCTCTCGGACCAATCGGCGTGAAGATTCTTCACGGACCAATCGGCGGGCATCTTGCCGGGCAGGTTCCTCACGGACCAAACGGCGGGCATCTTGTCGGGATTCCTCTCGGACCAATCGGCGTGAAGATTCTTCAAGGACCAACCGGCGGGAATCTTGTCGGGATTCCTCTCGGACCAATCGGCGGGAAGATTCGTCCCGGACCGATCGGCGGGAAGATTCATCTCGTACCAATTGTCGGGCATCTTGTCGGGATGGATCCTCACGGACCATTCGGCGGGAATCCTCTCGGACCAATCGGCGAGAATCTTCTCTGGAATCCTCTCGGACCAATCGACGGGAATCTTGTCGGGAAGGCTCCTCTCGGACCAAACGGCGGGAAGATTCATCCCGGACAAACCGACGGGAATTTTGTCGGGATGGATCCTCACGGACCATTCGGCGGGAATCTTGTCTGGAATCCTCTCGGACCAATCGGCGAGAATCTTGTCTGGAATCCTCTCGGACCAATTGTCGGGAAGGCTCCTCTCGGACCAATCGTCGGGCATCTTGTCGGGCCGGCTCCTCCCGGACCAATCGGCGTGAAGATTCGTCACGGACCAATCGGCGGGATTCTTGTCGTGATTCCTCTCTGACCAAACGGCGGGAATCCTGTCGGGAAGGTTCTTCGCGGACCACACGGCGGGAATCCTCTCGGACTAAACGGCGGGAATCTTCACGAGCACGTTCCTCTCTAACATTCCTCAAAGTGTCTCTTTGTCTGGAAATAGCTCGTTCTTCGCTTCGTGATTCGGAATCAACTCGATCAAGGGATCGAGCTCGAACTAACCTTCGACTGCTGGAATCCCGTTCGGATCTTTGGAAGTCCTCTCGGACCCTGTCCTCGGAAAGAGATCGTACACGTCGAGCTTCAATTTGTCTTCGAGTACCGTCTTGGACTCGATTTTGTCGGGTTTCCCGTTCCTCCGACCGAACTAATCTTCTTGAGTCTTCTCTGGCCCGGATATTTGAATCTTCCCGTGACCTTTCGTTGACTCGAGTCAATCGTTGATTTCTTTCAGTTCGTGCGGATTCCGTATCTCGAACAAGCCGTCTTTCATTAGTTCCCCTTTCTTCACTCCCGACAAATCTGTTATTATTGTCCCTGGCTGCATCAGCTACTCGAACAGATCGGCGATCTTCTCGGGCAACAATTCTCCTGGAATCTTCTCGGGCAGCGATTCTCCTGGAATCTTCTCGGGCAACAATTCTCCTGGAATCTTCTCGGGCAGCGATTCTCCTGGAATCTTCGCGGGCAACAATTCTCCTGGAGTCTTCTCGTTGATTTTCAATTCTGACTTCCCGTCGTTCAGCGCTATCAACAGCCATCCTTGGACTTTCCCGCCGCGTCATCATAACTGCTCGTCGGGCTTCGGTCCGGCTCGTGGTTCGGCTTTCTTCACCAAGATGAACTCGGGACATGTCTGGATCTTGAGTAATCCTTGCTCTTGTCTCCGAGCGGGCAAGGCGGTTATTCCTGACTTCATCTTGGAGGAGTCGAGTTTCTTCAATTCGCTCAGCCTTTCTGTTGTCGATCTCAATTCTTCGGTCTTGCTGATGAGGAGAGCGTGCTGGCGAAATTTGAAGGCGGCGCTCCGCCAAAGCCTCAGAACGGACCAACTGTTGATTGTGGAATGCTACGGCAAACAGGAATGTTACTGCAGCCAATAGCTCAATTTTCTTCATCGCCAGTTTGAGTCTGCGGGTATTTTAAATTTGAACTTCTTGTTCCAAATTTATTCCTCTAACAGAATGTCCAGGAGAGAAGATTCTTCAGGTTGGTTTATGAGTTCGAATTAATTTTCGATGTATTTTTTTTATATGCTATTTATTTGTATTTTATTTATTTGGTATTTTATTTGGATTTTATTTGGATTTTTTTACAGAAAATCCCTTGAAATTTCGATTTTGCCTTTCCTGATCAAGATTTGTCTGTTTATTTTGCTCAAGAACAACAACAACAAGAACAAGTCTCAAGAACAACAACAACAACAAGTGTCTCTGTCCGCTGGAGAACGTAGACTGAAATTGTGCTGGAGTGGACGGAGGATTTTATAGGAAATTGCCCAAGCCAATTTTAGTTAGAGTCAAAGTACTGGAAAACATGAATGAAATCCAGTGAATGAAAGCTTCATCATCATCTTCTCCGTCGTCGTCGTCGTCGTCTTCACCCAAAATAACTGGCTTATCCTAATTGAATCTGGAGAGAATGAATTGGAGGATTATTTACTGAACCAAGAGGAAAAGCATGAAATCGCCCACTTGTGTGTTGTTAAATTGGGACTGTGGCCAATGCAAAACTTCTCATAATATGATTAAGAATCTATTAGGAACAAAATAAGAAAACGTGTCCGGCTGCTGCTGCTGCTTCTCATTTCAGTCATTTCATTTTGAAAATGGAAATTCCAACACTTTGTGAAGAATTCAAGTGGATAATTTGCAATTGATGGAGAGAGGGAATTTCCGAGCCCGCTCATCCGAATTATCTTCCAGCGCCAGCTCCACCAACTTCTCATTCTTTCCGGAGGATCCCCGAAAATTACAATGGAAAGCTCCATACGGGAAGGAAATATTACATGATGTTGGAGGGAGGGACACATTCTTCGACAGCTGTAAATAATTTTGCGGACAATACTTTGTGTATAGAGACTACTCTCCCAAGCCCTCGTTTTCGGTATTAAAATCCGTGACCTTGTTCGCACTTTATGGAAATCGAAACAGAAATTCAATTTATTTTTCGCTGGAAATTATTGATGGGAGAAACTTTAGCGTGAAATCCGCTCATCTCTCTCCGTCGTAGTCATTTAAAGTGTTTTCGGGTATGACGCATGTGGAGCAAATTAATTACGGCTGGGGATATTAGTTCGTATTGGAGGAGGGGAAGGAATGCGCAATTTATTTAGTATAACCGTAATTTTTATATGCAAAAGCGTCATTCCTAAAATGAAAAATCGTCATTTTTTGAAAGAAAACTCGTGTTTGTTTGCAAAATCATTATTTTTGTATGCAAAATCTTTATCTTTGTATGCAAAATCATTATTTTTGTACGGAAAATCATTATTTTTGTATGGAAAACCGTCAATTTTATACGGAAAATCGGTATTTTGAAACGAAAAACTAGTTACCTGTGGATTGTGGATTTAAAAAAAAATATAAACTAGTTTGGTTTTTAGTGTTTGTACAAAACTATTTTGTCCACTGCCTGAGCTTATTGTGTAATGTAATGTAAGTAAGTATGTATGCAGATTGCAGATGCATTTGCATTATACAACACCATATTATGCTTTTTATTATCCATTTTTACCATGTAATTTTGTACTACATTATATTGCAATGAAAACAGCAAAGCTGACCAACCGGGCGGGAAATGTCCATTTACGTTGGTAAGAATAAGAAATTACTACTTCTACAAAAGTTATTATTGGAAAAAATTATGACATAATTGTAAATCTCGGGATGCGGAATAATGAACCAAAGCAATTCTCAGCCAAAAAAATGTTTTTGAACCAAAATTATTTCTACCAAAATCTTTCCAACCAAAACTGGTTTCAACCAACAATATTTTTTAATAATAATTTAAGCCAACAATATCTCAGCCAGAATAACTTCATCCAAAACATAATTCAACCATTTCTTATTTAAGCCAATACAATTTCCGCCCGTAATAATTCAACCAAATACTACACCAATTTAAATTATGCTCTTCGCATTTATTGTAATTCATTGTTACCATAAAATCTCAGAAATCAAGCTAAGTAACCTTCGGTGTTTAAATTATAAAGCCTTGTATAAAAT
>JAQGAK010003801.1:0-13921 GCA_034696945.1 Lipothrix lubbocki
TTTTGAAATGCTTAAAAAAATTATTCAAAATTTGATCCGGGACGTCCCGTCCCGATGTCCCGGAGACGGGACACGGGGCGGGACAATTTGGGGACAAAAATATTGTCCCCGGAAGATTGGGGACAAAACCGGGGACACGAATTTTGTCCTGGAGATTTTCGGGCCGGGACAAAATCGGTTTCGGGACACAAATTTTGTCCCCATTAGAAGCCTTAAACTAAAAAGTCATTTTCGTAAAAATTAAAATGTCGTAAAAATCAAGATGGCACCTTGTGTGCTTTAATATACGTTTAATTTTAATTACCTTCTTATTTGCCCGATTTCGAATCTCAAACAATTTTCCGTCCTTCAGTCCATTGGCTTCAGTATAAGCTGCAAAAAGGCAGACGGCCATGAAAACAAAGAGTTTTCTGGACATTGTAATAAGTTTGTTTTCAATTTCTTTATGGGTACAATTTATGATGTTACACTTATTAAAATATTTGCCAAAAAGAACCAACGTTATTAAACAGACAAGGGAGTGAATCGGAATAATAATACTATTGTTTTTATTTCAAAAGCTCTATAAATTGGGTTTTACCACAGCCCAGAACTTCAGTAACTGTTTTATAATTACTTTTGGGCCTCTGCGTGTTCTTTGATAAAAATTGAAGACTGCATTTTCTAAACATTTTAATGAACCTTTCAAAATAAGATTTCGGAAGCAGCTATAGAATATGCAATTTTATGCTGTTATGGAATTGTAGTAATGCGTTTCGGTATTCAGAAAAGATACGAATTTAATGATACATTAAACAAATGATTCTAAAGTTGTTTCATAATTATAATACCAACGGATACGCTTAATAGTAGTACATTAGTAAATATTGTAACATCTCACGCACATCATTACTCCTTAATGATTCTCTAGCGTGAAAATACAATGCTCTTAATCCTAAATTAATGACGCTACAAATGATTCTATTATTTAATAATGACAACTTAATATTATTGCTTATTACACAAGCACATTGAAGATTTCAACGTAAATATTACGAAAAACATGTTGATGCAGAAATAATTACCATTTAACTACAATACCTACAAATAATTTTCAAATGATCCATTTTCCACAATATGTATGACAAAATTTCGGGAATTATATCAGCAACGCGATGAACTTTTGATCAAAATTTGGCTTGATCGCACATTTGCAAATTTGCAGCTGTTAATTGTTTTACTCATCTTTTACATTTACAAATGCAATTCTTCTCAATCGTATGAGCTTATCGACGGATTTCTATATGAAATCTCAAGCAATTACGATGATTCCGTAAGTCCCTTTTTAAATAAATTTTAATTATTTTTAATACTTATTCTAAGTAATCTAATTAATAAACTTTAATTTCGCATAATTTATTTAAAAACTAAAATTCTGACAATATTTTTAAAAGATGCAGGCTCTCACGGTTACAAGTGAAAGTCCCGTGTCCGTTAAAAATTGGACGGCGTCACGCAACCAAAAATGGCTTGCGGTTGCAGCTGAAGCGGGTAAGTTAAATAATTCACACGTTATGCACTTATAGTTAAGAACTAGCTTTGAGCCCATGCTTGGCGCGGGGAAAGCACTCTATAATTGGTTATTACGTTTGTCACGTGGAGCAGATTCAAACTGTTCTGGATGCACAGACAAAGATTGTAGTGTAAATAAGAGGGAGGATTATTGTCGACAATGACTGTTTGAATGCTAAAATATGAACTTCAAAATAGATAATGCATTCCTGATGGTGCCGTTGCGACAAAATTGGGACTGGAAGCGGTTTTCCCAGCGAGACAACTTATCCGGGTTTAGGTTATTCATGCCAATGGACACTCTTGTCCTGACGGTTGGGAAGGTGTCAAAGAATATCAGTTTAGAAGTGAGTTTCATATTTTGTATTTACAAAAATCATGAATAATATTTTGAACGTCTTTCTTGCCTATACTCGAAAAATAATTATTGATAAATGTGTGCAAACATACAATAGTTCAAGTTTATATCACGTGAATATTTTACAAGTCATTTCAAATACATAAAATATTTTATTGCTGGACAAGGTTTTCGACAATCGAACTCATCAGCAGTGGAAATCCGAATGCTTGCGTGTTGATGGAAGGGTTCAGAGTTGTCTTCTAAAGAATATTGGTTCGGCTACATGCATCAGGAATAAAAAGTATGTACTTCAATTTTATATTTTATCATGTATGTACTGCATTGTAAGTATGTATTATTGTTTCTATTGTAACGCGATGTTAATTTGATGTGCTCCTTTAAAAATAAATGCAGAAATAAAATCATTTTGGCAGCATGCTTCCCCGAGGAAATTTCCCAGCAATGGAATTTACAAGTGTTGAAACTCCTCTCGGCGTCCCTTTCATTGGAAAAATAATTCCATAGCAAAATGTTGGTGAATTTATGCCGAATTAATTTATGTAATTTGAAACTATAATATAAGTATATCAGTATATGTATATTCAGTTGACAATCCAAATACAAATATGTAATAAAGATGCAAGTGAAAGCATCAAAATTTGAAAAATACCATACAAATATAAAAGTAATTATACCGGACTCTCGCTATAAGAGATCTCCATATAAGAGAACTCTCTCTGTAAGAGATCCTTTGGGGCCGCATGTCATACATAGTTATATGCATATGACTCTCTCTATAAGAGAATTTCTATATAAGAGACTAATTTTGGTCATTTATAGCGTTCTCTTATAGCGAGAGTTCAGTGTATTTTATTAAACCAAAATGCCGCTAGGACGGTTGAAGCTTAGCTAGTAGTATAGTAGTATTTTAGCTGACGGGAAATTAATATCTCTGATATTCCTGGCAATATAAAAACTGCCTTAACTCAATCGTAACACTGAATAAATTCTTCTCTGAATAAATTCTGATTAAATCTTCATTTTAATTCACAATTTAAAGTAAGATAATTTCTTAATAATTTAAGGGGCGTTGTTAGTAAACAGACTTATTTACTATAAATCATTGTTGTTGTATACTTACTCTGTAATTTAAAAAATAACTGCTTTAACCCCAAATACTTTATGAGATATTATCTATTTTGTGAATTACAATTTTTAACCATCGTGCTTTTACTCCGACGTTCACTTCTTGGTAAAGTAAAGACACGTTCTCGCTCTTGAAATATGGCGATTTGTACATAGAAGTACATACAACAACTTCGTCATGATCGATTGAACTTTATGATTTAAAATAAGGAATATGTAGCTCAAAACTGACCAAATTCACTTCCTTGATACATGTATCATAGTGTACTGGAGCGAGCCAATGTAGTTTAAACTTGCATAACTGTAAAAGCAAATGTCGGAAGTTGCTTCTAAAATGCCACGAATCTCTAACCCAAACGCGTCCAAAAGGATTGTGGCATGTTATAGTAAAGGGTTAATCAGTAGAATACTAAATGTTGGTAAACAATTAACTGTTCTATTTAAAACCTTGGGAATCATTCTTCAAAAATGCGCTGTTATTTTAAAAGCGATATATTTAAACGTAATAGTTCTTGCGAGAAAGAATTACGCGTACGAATTTATTTTCCCACAGTTTATGACATTTGCAACTTTCATGTGCACCGTTCCTTTTGAATTTGACCAACTGTCATTTTGTCTCCGATCAGCTTCTCCAGTACGACAACGCATTTGGTTAGCAATTGAACTCACGGCAATAGTTCGACTGATGTTGGTCATATTGGTGCCGATACGTCCTACATTCAAATTCTCTTTACATGGGTCCGTAAGTGAAAAAGCGGACATACTGATTTATCTAGTAGCAACTCCAATTTTGATTTTGGCAATATTAGTGCAACTGGACTACTTTACGCGAAATTGGTTCATGTTGTCGTATTTCAATTCATACCAGCACCTTGATTGCTTTTATGCGGGTAAGATTGCCAATATTCATAATTTGTTCAATACATTAATAAAACGTAATAGTATTTTTAAATCAGTCGCGTAAATTATTTTAGTGTCAATTAAAAATAATGTGTAATGATATCTAGAAGAACTTCTCACGATTAGTGCTCCTTCAGCATTATATGAATACTCGAAGCAAGATCGCAAACTAAAATTTCTAATTTCCTACTCCATCACTGGTCTTTCTATATTTCCATTCGTCGGAGTTTGGCAGGCCCGACAGTTTCCCTACGCTCTGGTGATTCTTCCTTCGTACGTTTGTACAAACTCTTCACCTTGCACTGACATTATTTGGTATATGCTGACGATTTTTGATGTTTTGGGGTTTTTCTTGATACTGGTTAACATGGCGTTTCTGGGATTTCTCCTTGGGTTTGTTTCTTATGCATTGGAATTTGTGGCAAAGGATATTAGGTACGTAATTGTGTAATTGCAAAGGAATTTGCTAAATAAATACTACGGGTATTAATTCATTGTCCATAATTAACTAAATTCGTTGTCTTTTATTTGGTCTATTTTAGAAATCTATTGCACACACCTAGACAAGTAAAATTATCCGTGAAAATATATTCACAACTTCGTGTCTTTGAAAAAATTGGGGACAAAATCATTAATCCAATCATAGCTCCATATTGTTATTACACAGTCATGTACATTGCAGTTATATCTGCCGTTTCAGTTTGTAAAGAACAAACATTACTGGTAGAGATTCTTGGTACAACGGGATACTGTGTTGTTGTTGTTACTATTTTCCTGCTTCATTTCTACAGCCACTATATCCTACGGCAAGTTGAAGCTTGGAATAACGAATCCATTGTGTTCCAAAATGCTTTACAGCAAAAACTCGCTGGCGAAAGTCACCAAAGAAATCCTTTCTATGGATTACAGATACAATCGATGCGCATGGAAGAACTTAACTTTCGAATTGGGACATTCTTTAAGATCCGAAAAGGTGCTGCAATTAAGCATTCTCAGACCATGATTGAGTTAACCTTAACTTTGTTGTTATTGTATCAGTAAAATTTCATTAATAATACAAACTCAATTTATATTTGCCGCTGTTTTAAAATTATATAATATGAAATATGCGGAAGTTTAAAAAAGCTCATTTGCGAAGCAAAGAACATTTTATATGACGTCCAGTGATTTGTTTTGCATAGGGAACTTCGGATATCTGTCAAACCAGCATATTTTGGCCACGTACTCAACGTTATTTTCACGAATCGTTATATTTGGTTGCAGGCCCTATAGTTGTTAAACTGTTAGAATTATTTCGTGACGGTTTCTGAGCTTTAAGCATGTAAGTATCTACATATCAAGGAATTGTACTTACTTGTCAACGTTCAAAGTTTATCCACTATAAGCAGTACGTTATTCTATACATATACATATTATCATATTAACAACAAGAGAATAATGATATCTGAAATGCGTAAAGATATAGTATAGTAATGTAACGTAAGCTGACCATTTACATATTCCTGAAACAAAGTACACCTTGTGGTAAAATTCGACCGATAAAGATATGCATGTGAAATTATAATAGTTTATCTTCCTGAACCGAGCCCATGTTTGTAAGTGTGTATCGACATTTTTAAAAGATTTACAGGATCAAACGAACGTGAAAATCTACATTTTTCAATTTACAAATTTACGTTTTTACAAGTAACTTGAAACATTTATTTATAAGCTTCTTGAAACATTTTGCGGAATAATTTGTAGTTTGCAAGCTACAGTTGTCTTGCACGACTTTTTCAACATTCCGCGTTTTTGTGATTAAAAAATTTGATTATTTTTGATTGAATAAAAACAATTACCATTGTGTAAATTATGTTATTAAAAATGCATTTCTTTTATCGCGATCTTTGCGACTTTCAAACCTTAGTTATCAGTTATGTAGTTTTTTCCTTATTGTGGAAAGAGAAGTACATAAATACACCCTCATGTACTGGCTACTAGGGTTGTATAATCGTGGCCACAAAGCAAATGTGTTGAATATGCTAAATAAACCTTATTTCCATTTGACAACAGCTGTTGGTTTACAGACTGTTTTGTACAATATTTGTAGACAATTATTTTACATATTGTGAAGTACATTTGTACTTTGAAAATGTCATTACTTTAACATCAAGACACAATAATTGTAAATCTCCAGCAAACTTGTGGAAAAAAAACGATTTTGTGGTTGTTTTTATCCTTCGTTTCCTTTTATTCTTATCACCATCTCAACTCAATAGGAGTTCCCTTTTCGAGCACACCTGAAGAATTTTTTATCATGCTTATTTTTCTTTCAACTCAAACACGTGATTCTACTTCTTTTCTATTATATTTAAATATCATGTTTCGAGAAGTTCCACAAAATAAATGTGGCTATTCGATGTTGTGACGGCTGCATCAACGACTACGTCTGCTGTTCAAAATTCCCATTATGGATCAGTGGTATTTGAAGATGTATTGTCACCTTGTTGACAATTTAATGAGGTGTAATCTAATGAAACGCTTAATAAATTTGCCTCAATTGGCATTGATTGATTACATCTATATGTATAGACAGTGCGATTTCTTGTTTCTGATGTTTCTAATGTACCAATGACAGCTTTATGAAACGCAAGATAGTATATTTGCTGGGAATGCAGTTGCTGTTATTGTAGTGACAAATAGCCTGATGTTTGCTTAATCGTTAGGAACTTAGATGAGTTGTTATCGTCTGTTCTTATAATTAGTGCTTCTGTTGAAACCTTTAAAATTAGTCAGGGCTTTATTAACATTGTAAAGTAGGATTATCTCTGATTTATTATTCCATTTTTGTATATAGTTTCTTAATGGTTGTGAAGAAGTCAATTCACTTTGGTAAATAAATGTTTATAGTTCTTGTAGGTTTTGGTAGTGGTAATTCTTAATACCGGATGCCCTATTCACCCTATGTCCATGTTGTACTCAGGAGGTACAAAGAATTTTGAAATTCCAATTCTGCCATCTAAATAAGTGTGTTTAATCGTTAAACGTCGGCAAATACAATTAGAATATTTTACCACAACTTGATTATAATAAAATATTGTATTTGTGCATTTGTGCTAATGTTACCTTAATACCAAGACAGTTATCTATTTTTAGACCTTTTGAACTCATTTGATATGTCTTTTCACGAGATATTTCTATTTTCTACAATAGCGTAAGTTGTCTTTTGACGATATTTAAATAATTATAACTAATTAACTTCAAATTCCGTTAATGTAATTACTTATAAATACTTGGAGGTTCTCCTTTATCTTGGTTAACAATCAAACTGATGCAATCGGCAGTTGCGCGTGCACAACTATGGGGTCGCTCAGCCAAAAATGGCCTGATGTTACACCGGAAACAGCGAAATTAAGTAATTCATGTATTCTGTGTCCATTGTCATGAAAAAGCATTTAGTTTAGAATAACGTATTTTTACATTTTTTATATATATAAATATATGTGTTGAATTTTCCAATTTAAATATACTAATTTTTGCATATCGCTCCTGAATATTAAATTAGTAATTTCTATAGCTCGACGATACGTGTATGCAGAAGACCAAATTGCATTCACAGTACGTTTTAAGGAAAAAATTACAAAACATTTTTATACATATATCAATAAATACTGGATCCTTGGTTTTGCAATTGGAAATACTTAAAATTACAATGGCGGTTTTAATCATAAAATTAAACCAAATGTGGAAATAATGTATTCGTACTAGTGCCACTGCGACTGAAGTAGGACTATTAATTTCCGCCAACGCGTCAATTTATCTAGTGGTACAGAGAGACCATTGATGCACATAGACACTGGTCCTACCTTTGGAGGAATTGTCAAAAGTTTACAAAAAGTTTTCGGGAGTGTTTAAAAATTCTTACATATTTTAATTATCCAAGCCATCAATTATTTTATCTCTAAGTATATCAAAATGTAGTAATCATCTCAAATATTTAAAACATTTCATAGTGTGTTAGGAGTGCCGTCAACAGAACTCATCAGCAGTGGAAATAAGAATGCACATATTAAAGTAGTCGGAGTTGATTTTCATTAAATATTTGTTCGACCACGTGCTTCAGCGTCAGCAATAAGAATTGTGGACTTTACTTGTTGATATTATCCTGCTGTTGTAATAATAGTGTTGCTAAAATGCTATTATTTTCCCACGCCACGTTTAAATATTTTTACAGAAATATACTATGGCGGCATACAAAACAAAAGACTTTTCTGAGCAATGGAATTTACATCTTATAAAACTTCTCTCACTATGTATCGCTTTTATTGGAAAACTAAACGCAAATTGGCTTCGTTTAGTTATAACTACATGATTGCTTAGAAATGGAAGTGAAGTACAGTAGATTGAGGAATAGGAATTCATTTCCGTGAAAAGTATTCTTGGGAAAACAAAATTCAACTACCTATTCAGAACCATTACACAAGTTGTTTACCTAAATCCAGAATTTAAAATAGGATAAATACTAAATCATTTTAGGGGCGTTGTCAGTTGCTGATTTTTGAATAATCATTGAAGGTTGTATACTTCCTCTGTAATTTAGTAAGGCTTGTCCAAATATACGTACTTTGTGATATTGTGATATATCGTCGGCGAAGGATCTTAAAGTACCAATTGCTATCCCTTCAACATAGCAATGGGTACTTTAAGATCCTTCGCCGACGATATGTAGTATTAGCTATTTGTTTCATTTGTTTTTTTAACCAGTGAGCATTTCTTTTCTGGTTTGGATGAGCGAGCTCTTAAATTATTATTACATACCAGTCTCTCCTTGTTGATCGATTGAACTTTATTGTGTACAATAAAGGGTGTGGCTCAACACAGTTTAAATTCAATAAAAAATATATCAGTGAACTGGAGCGAGCCGATGCAGTTTACACTACAATTGGAGTAGAAAAATGCCGAAAGTGACTTCCTAACCAATAATCTTAAAACCTGCTTGCTTTAAACCAATAGTCTTAAGCCCAAACGCTACCAAAAGCGTCATGGTACAATATAAGGGTGTATTAATTAGTAGAACGAATTTTTGTAGAAATGTAGCTGTTCTACTTAAAATTTTGAGAATCATTCCCGAAACATGTACGGTGATGTTCAAAGCAATATATTTAAATGTCCTAGTTTTAGCGAGCAAAAATTACGCGTACTATTTTATCGTTCGGCATTTTCTGACTTTTGCAACATTCATGTGCACCGTTCCTTTTAAATTCGATCATCTCCCATTTTGTCTCAGATCTGCTTCTACAATACGATATCGTGTGTGGTTGGCATTTGAACTCGCGGCAATAGTTCGATTGATTTTGGTCATATTGTTGCCGCTACGCCCTGCATTTAAATTTTCTCTAGGATCAGTTAATGAAAAAGTGGATATACTGAGTTATCTAGTGACAACTCCCGTTTTTATTTTGGCAATATTAGTGCAACTAGATTACTGTACGCGGAATTGGTTCATGTTATCTTATGTAAATTCATACCAGCGCCTGGATTGCTTTTATGCCGGTAAGAATAGCAATTACATAAACACCAACACAATTTACAATGTTTAATATTTTTAAATGTTGTCCTGATGATATTTAGAAAAACTTCTACCAGTTGGAGCTCGCTCAGCATTATGCGAATATTCGAAGCAAGATCGCAAGCTAAAGTTTCTAATTTCTTACTCTATACTTTGCCTTTATATTCTTCCATTCGTCGAAATTATGGTGGCACGACAATTTCCATACGCTTTGGTGATTCTTCCGTCATACTTTTGTACTACGAAATCACCTTGTACTGACATAATTTGGTACATTTTAACGCTTGTTGATATCTTGGGGTTTTTCTTGATATCTATTAATATGGCGTTTTTGGGATTTCTCTTTGGTTTAGTATCTTACGCGTTGCAATTTTTGGCAAAAGATATTAGGTACGTATGCAAACTCCTAATTGCAAAATAACTTACCAGGATAATTAATATTAGTTTCCATTTACCTAGTGGACGTCAATTCATTGTTTTAACATTCACAAAATTTTGCTACCAACCAGGAACTAATTTTTTTTCTTTTTGTTCAAATTTAGAAATCTGTTACACACCCCGAGGCAAATAAAATTATCTCTGAAGATATATTCGCAGCTTCGTGTCTTTGAAAAAATTGGAGACAACATCATTAACCCATTCCTAGCTCCATACTGTTATTATATGGCCATGTATATTGCAGTTATATCTGCCGTATCAGCTTGTAGAGAACAAGCATTTCTTGTAGAAGTACTTGGATCATCTGGGTACTGCCTCGTTGTTGCTTCCATTTTGCTGCTCCATTACTACAGCCACTATGTCCTTCGGAAAGGTGAGGCCTGGAATAGCGAATCCATTGAGTTCCAAAATGCTTTACAGCAAAAACTCGCTGGCAAAAGTCACCAAAACAATCCGTTCTATGGATTAAGGATCAAATCGATGCGCATGCAAGAACTTAATCTACGAATTGGGCCTTTCTTTAAGACATGTAAAGGCGCTGCAATTAGGCATTCCCAAACCATGATTGAGTTAACCTTAACGTCGTTGTTACTGTATCAGTAAAGTTTCATTGATATTTGTCACTGTAATAAACTAATTTTCCAGGATGAAGCAATATGATCGTTTGCCAACAAAATTAGCATTTAAGAAACATCATCGCATTTTAGTTTGTGTAAGGAATCATAGCAAACGAGCTGATTTCTGTCACGTGCTCAACTTTTTCACGAATGGTCGTAATTAGTTGCACATGCCAGTTATTGGAGTGTCACAATTAATTTGTTTCTGGTATTTTTGCCATATGTAAGCATGTACGAACATATAGATACATAAATATTAAAATAATGTTGCGCAAGATTATTCATAAGCCTTTGCGAATACGTTAAGTGATAACATCGCAAAAGATAATTTTTTCCCATTTATTTAAATTTAAGTATTTGTTTAATATTATTAACTTGATTTCGCAAAATGACGGAGTTAAACAATTGAGAAGTCCCTATTCATATTAAATTATCCAACTATCAATTGACTAAATAAATAGTTTGTTGATACACTAATCAAGCATACATACAACAACAAAAATATTCCTTATAACATTAAAATGGCGTTTTCAGTTAACTTTCTGATTTCCGATTAATCGTTAATGTTGAGTATTTCTTTTGCAGTTTCGGAAAAAAATTCATAATGGGAGTTCATGATATCTATCTTGCAACACTCATGATAATTGTTAACTTCAGATTTATTTTGTAAAACCATAGATTACGCACCATTAGTATTAACTTTAACATTTCTGATCGTACTAAGAAACGACTTTACAACGACTTTTACAGGTTGAAAACATATGTATGAATGTACATACCTATATGAAAATTGTGGCTGAAACCAGAAATCTCCAAACGTGATATGTTTTTGTTGTGTGGTTATAAAAAGGACGCTAGACTAAATCCACGAAGTAGAAAACAAAGCCCGCGATAACGTTTGAACGGCGTGGCGGTAGCATGTATATTATGTATAAACGCTATTGCAGAGTTAAAATTTTTTAGTATTACTATCGTTGGTACACTAATACAGTCAACAGTACATTTCAAAAATTTTACCAGGACTATACATATAACTATTACAAACACAATTTCTATTTATGAACAGCAAAATACTAAGGTTTTAGTGATAAGGAATTCATTTCCTAAAAAATAATAAATTTACCTACGCAACCGAAACCATTACACTAAATAATATATTGTTTACTAATATTGTATTTGAAAATACACACTAGGATGATTCCTAAATTATTCATGGAACGTTGCTAATTTCTGATTAATCATATACGTTGTATACTTCATGTGTAATTTAAAATAGCTGGTCGAAAGCCAAAACAACTTTTTATATTCATTATTTTAACCAGGAGTTTATATTGTATTTCTCCGTGTGGTATTGTTGACGCACGTCCAGGCTCTTGAAATATGGGCATTTTACATACAAGTACACACAAAGCAACTTCTTCGCGATCGATTAGACTTAATTATTTAAAATAAGGAAGGTGCAACTCAAAACTTATCATTTTTACTAAATGAAAATATATTTATGTATTAAAACTAGCAAATGCAGTTGAAACTAATGACGGAAGTTGCCTCCATAAAGTTTTGAATCTTTAACCCAAACGCTTTCAAAAGCTACAAAATTATACAATTATGGTACGAAATAAAAGAAAACGAATGAGTAGAACACTAAAGGTTTGTGAATCATTACCTGTTTTACTTAAAACCTTGAAAATCCTTCCTAAAGAATGTGATGTAATTTTTAAAGTGATATATCTAAGGGGTTCAGATTTTGCGAAGAAAAATTACGCACTCGAATATATTGTCCCACAGCTTATGACCTTTGCAACGTACTTGTGCACCGTTCCTTTTGAATTCGACCACGTGTCAATGTGTCTCAGACCTGCTTCACCAATACGAAAACGTGTTTGGTTGTTATTTGAATTCACGGCAATAGTTCGTTTGACATTAGTAATACTGTTGCCACTACGTCCTACCTTTAAATTTTCCTCACATGGATCAGTCAATGAAAAAATCGACTTACTGATTTATATTGTAGGAACTCCAATGTTGCTTTTGGCAATTTTAGTGCAACTAGATTACTTTACGCGGAATTGGTACATATTGTCGTATTTTAATTCATACCAGCGCCTTGATCGTTTCTACGCCGGTAGGAATAACAATTCCTCATTTATTATTCCTTATTTATTGAACCACTGTTTATCTATTTTAAAACTGGTTGCGTGAATTTGTTGCAGTGCAAATTTAAATGTATTATATGATATTTAGAGAAACTCCTTGGGATTAGTGCTCATTCAGCATTATTTGAGTACTCAAAGCACGATCGCAAGCTACAATTTGTTATTTCCTACTTCATCTTTGGCCTCTATATTTCCCCATTTGTTGGCATTTGGTTGGCACGGCAATTTCCTTATGCTCTGGTGATTCTTCCATCTTACGTATGCACTACTGAGTCACCTTGCAAGGATGTGGTTTGGTATGCCTTAACGTTTTTTGATGCCTTTGGAGCTTTCTTGTTAGTTGTTAACATGTCCTTCTTGGCTTGTATACTCGGCTCTGTTTCGTACGCCTTGGAATTTGCAGCAAAAGATATAAGGTATATAATTC
Organism: Lipothrix lubbocki; assembly: GCA_034696945.1. NCBI lineage: Eukaryota > Metazoa > Arthropoda > Collembola > Symphypleona > Sminthuridae > Lipothrix > Lipothrix lubbocki. The sequence goes on from JAQGAK010003801.1 coordinate 13,124, forward strand.
AATGTTATCATGAATTCTGGTTATTATTTAATATTGTCCAACAGATTTTTGTATCTTACAGTAGTTACGTGCTTAAAATTATTTGAACTATATTAGGAATCTCCTAGATACGCCGCGCCAAGTAAAAATATCGTTGGAGATATATTCGCAACTTCGTGTCTTCGAAAAAATTGGGGACCAAATCATCAATCCATTCCTAGCGCCTTATTGCTATTACGTGGTGATGTTTGTAGCAGTAATAGCGGCCGTATCTGCTTGTAGAGAACATGAATTATTAGTGGATGTACTTGGACCATCGTTGTACAGCGTTCTTGTAATATCTATTTTCCTTCTGCATTTCTACAGTCATTATTTTTTCAGGCAAGTTGAGGCATGGCATGGCGAATCCATTGAGTTCCTAAAAGCTTTGCAGCACAAAATTTCTAGAGGGCGTGAGCGAGGGAATCCGTTTTATGGATTAGAGAATAAATCCGTGCGCATTGAAGAACTTAACTTCCGCATTGGCTCATTCTTTAAGATCCGCAAGGGCGCTGCAATTAAGTATTCTCAAACTATGATTGAGTTGACACTTACTTCGTTGTTATTATACCAGTAAATTTTCGTTTATTTAAGTTAAGTTCATTAAGTTTTTAAGTTATGTTTGGTAACGCAGTACACTGAACTCTCGCTATAAGAGAACGCTATAAATCACCAAAATCTGTCTCTTATATAGGAATTCATATACTGGAAACAACCCAAGGCCAAACATCCTCTCATCAGGACTGAAAAGAAACGCATTACATTTCTCTCCGGTAGAGG
>JAQGAK010003802.1:0-13916 GCA_034696945.1 Lipothrix lubbocki
ACAATTTACCCAGCTGGGAATACTCTATTATGAATTTTTAATTTTATCGTGTTTTTCGCGATTTCCCAGCCCTAAATCATTACTAATGAGAGCGTAATGGTTACATAATTGTTTTTGATGAACTTAAAAGGGTTTCCAATTCATGGACATGGACAAGGACGGGATAATCTCTAAGGAGGATCTCCGAGGCTGTCTGGATTCCATGGGGCGGATTGCGAATGAGTCGGAATTAGATTTAATGATTGCGGATGCCAAAGGTCCAATTAACTTCACGCAGCTCCTCACAATGTTCTTCAGTCGAATGTCTCAAGCGGGGGAAGGGGACGATAATGAGACGATCGTGAGTGCTTTTAAGTGCTATCAGGATCGGAATGGGCACGTGGATGCTTTGAGGTCAGTCATTACATTCTATTATCAGACAATTTCCAATACACCCAACTCTCGCTATAAGAGATCTCCATATAAGAGAATTCTCTTTGTAAGAGATCCTCTGGGCTCGCATGTCATGCACGGTTATATGCATACGAGCTCTCTCTATAAGAGAATTTCTATATAAGACACTGATTTTGATGATTTATAGCGCTCTCTTATAGCGAGAGTCCATTGTTCTTAGTTATATGCGTACTAGCTCTCTCTACAAGAGAATTCTTATTTAAGAAACCGATTTTGGTGATTTACGGCGTTCTCTTATAGCGAGAGTTCAGTGTACAAAAGCAAAAAATACATTTTCAAAATTATTTTTATTACGGAATTTTACAATTGTTTTAAAAAATCCGAGTTTGATTAAATGATACACTGGACTCTCGCTATAAGAGAACGCTATAAATCATCAAAATCAGTCTCTTATACAGAAATTCTCTTATAGAGAGAGCTAGTATGTATATAACTATGTATGATATGCAGGCCCAAAGGATCTCTTACAGAGAGAGTTCTCTTATATGGAGATCTCTTATAGCAAGAGTCCGGTGTTAGGATTTAATCAAAATTAGAGTTTTATCACACTACATAACATAGTAAATAATTTTAATTAAATTTCAAAAAAATTTGTAAAATTTTGTCAGTTTCCGTCAAGCTTTAATGTCCGGCACAACGAAATTCAGTGAATTGGAGGCTGACAATGCTCTTGGGGAGATGGATATTGAGGAAGGGAGGATCGTTCTGGGTGGAATTATTTCCAAACTGACGGGATCTTCTGAAGAAGCGGAGTAATTATTGGAGAAAATTTCTTCAAAAATCAAGTTGGTTTCTTCAGAAATAAAATTCAAGTCTTCCAAAACTGAATTTTATTATGTATTCATATACCTCCGAACATATAAAGTCTTATTGTATTGTTGATGATTGATGATGATGATGATGATGATGGGATCAATATGTATAGCCGAATAAAATTTTAACCATGGAATGTTGTTGAATTTTGATAGGGATCCTCCAGTTTGTCATTGTATTTCTTACCTACATACCTCCCTTTTTTTGTTTTAGACGTCGTTTGAAAAGAAGTGCGTTATAGATTAGAAGTTTTTAATCAGACAAACTTTACTAATTACAGTGGAACCTCGCTATAAGAGCCCTCCATATAAGAGAATTCTCTCTATAAGAGATCCTTTGGGCTCGCATGTCATACATGGTTATATGCATACGAACTCTCTTTATAAGATAATTTCTATATAAGAGGCAAATTTTGGTGATTTATAGCGTTCTCTTATAGCAAGGTTCCAGTGTATATCATATTTCTAATATTCGTTTTAAGACACACAAAGTGACCATGCTTACAAGCTGTGTATGAAATACAAGGGCACAATAGTGCTGGTGGAGGAGTAGGTGGAGCTGGACACATGTCATATTGAAGAGATAAGGCCACGGGAAGTGTGCATGCACCAGAGCTGAGCGGATTAACACCCACACATATTTCGTGATCCTTGCAGGCTACGAAACGAAAACACAGTGGATTAAAATTTCTGTTCTTTTCTAAAGCTGTTAGAAATGTTTTATTTTAAAACGGAATGGACGAATAGAAAACAATGATATTGTTTGTAAAAATATATTGCTAAAAACAAAATTTACTGACAAAATATATATTGTTTATTTTTCAAATTACCTGGCAAAACAGCCCCACCAGCAGTAACCACAGTGACGACAGCCGCCAATACGATGAGATACAATGTTGCCATTTTGAATTCCCGGGGATTGTCAAGCAGACAAATAATGGTAAAGAATAGTTGTACTGGAGAAACCTCAAGTTTGGAATGATTCCCAGCATGAAATGAATGCGTCTTTTATTCAAAATTTTTGGACTAAATTGAGCCCATTACTCACTTGGTTAGGATTATATCAATGAAAATAAACTCTCCATTGTCCATTGTTTCATCCTGGCTTACGTGGTTAATTAACAATTTTATTCACAAATTAATAGGTTGCTAGCTTTCGAACAACATCCGTGTTCATCATCCGGCTTGTTTACCGATCATATTAAGGGTGTCAACGATCTTTTCTGCACATAAACCTGCAAGTTTGAAACAAAGTTGCCCGCAGTTCATTAGCCTTATTATTCACGATAATTAATTTTATAGTAGAAGTATTTTTAATAAGTAAATAAATTTATTGTTCCTTTACCTTCTACTTTAGCACACGCACCTGAAAATGGGAAAATAATTATTAAATTTGTTTCTTTCTTGTAGAATCTTCCTAATAAGTACATGTAAATGTTTTGTAATATAATTTTTACTACTCAAATGGTAACTTACTGCTAGTTTTGACGGCACAGGGATCGCAAGCAACGATGGTGCTATCTACACCTAAAAAAAGACAAAAAATAGAGCTTGAAGTCAGGTTCGGAACATTCCGATATTTCGGGGTCGGAATCAGAACGGGACAATTTTATTCATACGTTATAATAATAATAAGGAATATTCATACGTTATGGATTCCCTGTTGTGACTCCGAATTATGTTTAACGCCAGCTATAATTATTCTAATCAGCAAAACAAATTAATTCCAACAAATTAATATTGGGGTTTACATCGACATACTTGCATTAAATATTATCAATTCTAGTACTTTTTCAATTACTCAATATTGTTATTCATTAAATTATTTTTGTGAATAATTATTTCTGCTAAAAATGGATTATTGAAAAATTCTGTCCCTGATATTATTTAAATACTGGATTATGATTCAGCAATATCAATTAATCTCATTGCTTTTGACAAATGGTGCTTCAGATTATAAACAAAATTTGGAACATAAATATTTGATAATTTCGGAAGGGAACGAAATTGCCAACAGAACGAGAATTTTGACCACGTTTCAAGCTCTTATTTAAATATTAACGTTTTTCCAAAAACCCAACTGAAATGACTACCCCTGCAGCAGCTGTAAAGATATCACCACACATTTATTATCTTGTTCAATGAGTTTACAAATAATAATTACTTAATAATAAGTATAATAATAATATCATTATTTTATTATTAATTTGTGCGGCTACTGGCAAGCCCGTCATTAGGTCCACTGCCAGCGTGGTGGTCGTTAAAAACCGACATTTTTGTTCACAGAGATTAAATTCAATTTAATAGTTAACAATTTTTTTGATTGAGTTAATAATTGGATAAACAAATGAAATTAAAGCACAGTTGTTTTTAAAATTAGTTTTTAGAATTTAAAACAATAGATAACAACTTCGGATTTAAAAAACAATTGTTGTAAGAAAATTATGAAAATTATTTAAATCCTGAAGGGTTTCAGCAACATCATCTTCATCAACGATTGAAAATACGTCGTCCATATATCGAACCCAAAAACTTTCCATATCCTTTCCCCAAATACTACTATCTTTATCGGAAAATGTGTGAGCCAATATCTGTTTCATTGTATTTATTTCTGATGGAAATGTTTTGTCACCTTGCTTAACTTAGTCGACAATTTCAAGAAGAAAGATTCCTGAAGATGTTCACTGAGTGTGTACGAAAGCTTGGCAAATAAATAAGAATCCCTGTGTTAACCACGTATCCATTTATTTCGAAAAATGATTAGTTAAAGTATGTTACTTATCTCTGTTTAAGATACCTTAACCGGGAACTTAACAAGTGCTACACCGCATTTCATCGCAAAACATCATCCGACCCTAGAATTACATCGGGAAATTGGGGTTGCGGAGCCCTTAATAACGACCCACAGTAAAAATTCCTTATTAAATACATGACAGCTTCGCTTTGCATTTAACGACACCAAACCTACCAGTGACAGTGGTTAACAATTTGATTAAACTCTACAGCACCAAATTGTTAACATCGCCTGAAAGCATTTAAAAAAACCGACGTTGTTTATTTTATTAAATGATATTTATCACATGACCATGGAAATCTGGCTGCCAGTTTTTGTGGTAGAGTTTGGTTATAAAATTTATTTAAAATTATGTATTATGATATATAATCGTAATTAAGTATCAATTACTTTATTGATTTATTTATTAGAATGTAAATAATAATGGTAGAAAAGAAATAATAAACTCAATGCAACATAAGTAAATTAAGTGTCCAATCAATTATAAGCTTCCCCATCGTCATCACTAACCTAGAATCACAGTAATACAAAGATCCAACATAAACTTTGCTCGGTTTGCAAGAAACGATAAATTTTTGAAATTCCGCACAATCACGATGTTGGTGCTTCCATTGGAAAAGCATTTCTTCGTATAATTTTAAATTGCGGCCTATTATTGTGAAAATTAGAAGTACCGCTGGTGCTACACTTAAAAATGTAATTAGAGCCAGCAAAGAGAGGATTCCAAGGCAACGCACTGCTGCGTAAAACAAGAAGCCAATTATGATCATAACCAGGAATTTACTCGTTGGCATCACTATAGGGCTGTACACTTGACGCATGCAAGTGTGAAGAATTTCTAATTGACGATAGACTTTCATGAAGGACGCTTTGGTACGGAGGGACGGAGTTGTGCCGTAGCTGGAGCCGTTCAACCTAAAATCATTTCAAAATATTATTCTATGTATAGTTACCCATTTTCCTATATGTACAACATGCATTTTCCTGTAATCAAATTCCAAATTTTGTTATCACTTGAGCTCATTGGGCACCATGTGCAATGTACCCAGCATGACAATCCCCGGTGCGGTGTAAACGAAAACATTGGATACGGACGTAAACAGCAAATAAGCTACACTACTAGCGCAGATGAGGTTAAACCAATTGCTGTGATTGGTCAGTTTGATATCATTTTGTAAAAAATATGGGTGTCGCAGAACAAAATGGTAGAAAATTGCAGTCACAATTACAGCGCTGTAGGTCCACCACAAAATGAATATGCATTGAGCTGCTTTATCGCCTTCAAATATTTTACAAAGATGGCGTCTCTTTGGTTGCTTAAATTCTGTTGAAAATACAAATGTATGTAATTTTCAAATTAAAATGTCATTACAAACTGCAGGCCGTACACTTCAGATTAAAAATAGTATTTATTATTATTAAAAAAACTATTTATTAATATTAAAAAAAATTATTTATTATAATACTATAAAAGTTATATACAATATTTTTGAATACGTTGTTTATACGTGGTGGATTAATTACCTTCCAATGCACAACAGAAAGTAAAATACCGGTGAAACAAAGCTGGAATTTCGTATCTGGATTGAATATTATTAAACTGGAAAAAGCATGACATTAAAGATGTACTGCTCAAAACAGCGAAGCTAGCGCCGTTCCCAATTTCCACAAATGATTTATTTTGAGCTTTATAAAACTCCCACGTTCTCAAAAAACCGTAAATAAAACTTGTAAAATGAAAAATGAAATTAAAATATAGACCCGGATAAGTTTTCCATTCTACTACTTGGATTTTCCTTGTTTTAGGATACCATTTGAAAGGCAAGTGAAAGCACCAGTTAGAGAGCCAAAATCCAACGAAAAAGTACTTTTTCGAACTTAAACGAATTTTCAATTTTACAGTTTTTAAGAGGATTTTCCTTGAATTTAAAATATTAAAATAAATAGTTGACGCCCAGAAAAGCCCTGAAGTAAAGCAAATTTTAGCACACTTCAACATCTTCGTGGTTGCCAAAAGACTTTTACTGGATATTAAGATCTTTGTACAGCTCGTTTTAACTATTCAGTAATCAATATCGTTTTTGCTATTGAAAATCAATGTTATGTACACGGAATGACTAGACCTGAATTACCTTGAATAATAAAAATACATAAAGTTTATTCAAATTAAATGTATGTGGGAACATGCAAAACATATGTCAATAAATGAAACACGAGGATAAATCTGAAAAAATAATTCATTTGATAATGTAAGCTTGAAGAATTTCTGACTGTAGAAATGAACAGTTACTGGTAAAAATTGGTAAAAATTACGAGAAAGTGGACAATTTTTGAAATTTTAGCGCTCACTGGATAGGCATTACTGCTTTCCTACATGGGCGTGTGTTTTTAAATTGCACAAATTTGGAACTTAATTGACTGTTTTGTTTGCGTATGTAAGTAGTTTTGTGTAAACAGTGCAGTTATTTCAAATGGTAGTTTGCGTAATAAAGAGCTGATTTAAATTCAAGCTCCTACATAACCGTTTCGGAATTTATTCATTTTTATTCTTTGTACATTTTTTGTACAAGGCTAGCAGGCAGAAAAAGAAATTAAAGCTTAAATTATGTACTTTTACTCTACTTTACTATCCGTATAGGTCAACCTTCTATTTATTCATAGTTGAATGACGGCCGTATAAATTTTGATATTGCAAATGTCAGTTTAATTTAAGTAAGTATTTATAAGTAATTTAAGTAAGTAGTTTATAATTTAAGTATTTATTTTTTATTTTAAGTTTTTTTTTTATTTTAGGTATTAATTGTTTATTTGAATTTTTCGTATTTGAATAATTTAGCGTTTATGTGATTTGAGTTCTATGGAATATTATTTGGTATTTCCAGTATATTCATTCATACTCAAATCCATTCTAAATCTTCGTTTTAATTTTACCGGGAACACAGTGGACGCATAGATAAGGTAAATGCAACATATCTACTCCAATTCTCAGTTGATCCTACCAGGAAAGGTTAAACTTTAATTGATAAACTTTGAGTCACAAATATGAAGCAAGCCAAACTATGTATTGAGACGAACGTCATTTTGATGTTTGTATGTGAATTGTAATATTATTATGCATACAAGCCTGAATTTGTTTCCAGACCATCTTAATAGAATTAATGAAGTCATCATATGGTACAAAGGAAAATCAATGAGTAATTTAATTTTTTTAATGAAGTCTAATCTTACTTCAAAATGGTTGTAAAAGGTGCGCTTTTGCATTATTGGCACTCTTTGAAATCCCACGAGATTTATAACTTTTTATTTTCTATTATTATTTTTATTATTATTTTTTTATCCTTCTTCATGCAAAAATCATGCTGCACAGTCTGCATCTTGATATAAAGTAAAGGAATATTTAGGTTAGAAGTATATATGCACGTTAAATTAATCCCATTGTAATGTAAGTCTCCTTGGTATTCTACGTGTCACTTGTCTTTGAAGGTTCAACGCTATAGAATCACAATGTTGTACATACAAAATACATAAATGTACAACTTCTGTAGAATTTTAAGATAAGAGTTTTATGCATGCAACCCCACATATCTGTCCTTAGGTTTTCTTTGATCTTGCAAAAAATAGGTTTTATGTTGAAAGTCGATAAACTTTGACTGTCAAAAACGGAGCACAAGCAGCAAATATTGAAATCGTATTAATATGCTTTTGAATCGTATCTATACGTGTGAGTGTATGGTAATGGTTGTGTGCACGTATGTGGTCATCAGAAATGCACTGACGCTTGCACTGCCCTTGCATTGAATAAGTTTAATTCTGCACATTTCGTAATTAAAGATTTACTTAGATTTACATTTCGTGGAAACTTTAGGGATTCTTGGAATACTTGGATATGGATGATTTTGTTCTTGGGAAAACCAAGGAAAAATTGTATTTCCACGTATCAAAATATGAATGTAATTGATCAATTCTGATTATTCCAGAACTTCGATGAGATCAGGCGAATCATTTCCTCGATTAGAATGTGTATAAAAAGGACGGTGTATACGATCCTTTCTCACAATTTCCAGTAGACCTCTCAACTGCAACACGATATTATACTTGTTTCTCCCAGACTTTCTTTTTTAAATTCATCCAAAATGTGGCAGAATTCCTCACTGAAAATATTTGTATTGCTAATCTCGCTTGGTGTAGCGTTCGGCCATCCACGAAAACAAACCAAGATTACCCTTTCTTCGTAAGTTAATAAATACATTATTTATTCATTTTTTAATCATTTTAAAATTATTTGAATTTTTGTCGTGCTTATTTAGTTAAAATTAATAACTTGTTAAATCCCTGAATTTATTAGCGACGAACTCCGGCGAGTGGTGATTGACCTGATCAAATCTGAGGTTGCTAGCCAAATAAATTCAGCAACAGCTATTCCAGCCCCACAGAACTTGACAACTCAAATTTCGGAAACTCAATCAAGCATCGCGGAGTTGCAGAGAGAAGTTGTCGAAGTAACTCAAACTTTTCAGCAACTGGTCCAGGAGACTCATCAGGAATGCCAAGCCGTACGAGTGGAGCTCTCTTCTGGGGACGATAGTAGAAACACTGGCGCCAACAGCACGAATATTAAGGATGCCGTTGTTAGAATGTCTGAAGACATCCGACAGATAAAACAGTCTATAGAAACTCTTGATTTTGGACGCAATTCAGGTAAAAGATAAATTTGGAGTTCGTTATAATTTTATAGCAACATTTTTTCCATACTTTGTCTCACTTTATAGCCTCATCCCTATTAACTACAGCAGTTCCACACACAGGAAAATCAAATTTGTCTTCGCAAGAGTTTGATGAGTTAATTCAAACCAAAACTCCCTCGCAAATAGGAAATTCGTTTAAAGGAAGGAGCTTGCCAAGTATCATAGACGAAGTTTCGCGGGCTGCATCGAATCCAGGATTTACAAGATCAGTTACAGTTGTTTTTGGTACGTAATTCCATTCATTTTCATAGACATCACCGAACAAATATTTTGTAACTTCGAAATTTGTCTAATTTTAATATTTATACATAAACATTTTTATGCATTATTTTATGGTTTTTGCAATTGAATTTGGGAAAGAATTAATGTTTATGATACATACTAATTCGATCAATAATTTCAATAGTGTACATATATTCATGTATTTTCTCTGCGCTCATTTGTTTATACTGTGGAAGTAGGACATATTTAAATAATTCCTCCCAATCTTTTCACATAACGTTTCCAGCAGTTTGTATTAAGATTCTTTCATTGGAATATTTTCGACTGTACTCACTTTTAAATTATTATTATCTTATTTTTGAAATATTACAGTGAACCACTTGGAGGAAACAGTAACTGATTTTAGAATGCATGATCCCAAAAGGATAGCTTACAACCTCGCACCTTCTTCTGTTTCCCCTCACACCGAAGAAGTTTTCACATTTAAGGAACCCGAGAGAGGGTAAGCAATCTTTACGATGTTATTTAAAAAATGGTGCACAAAAACAATGCAAGTGATTATTTATGACGGTTTATTTATGAAGTTCATTAAAATTCACCTGGTGTCTTTTACAATTTCAGCTACGTCGACACTTCGTTCTCCTACAAAATTTCATCAATTAATATCCGAATTGCCGGCGTTGTCAAATTCACCGATGATCCCAATAAGGTGGGATTAGCTTTTGTTTCTACAGGCACTGACATGGTATCGTATTATAATACGATGAATGGAATCCCTGGGTCTTTCCAGCAAAAGTTGATGGTACAGGAAAAAATGATAGTCTTGCCATAAATTTTGTTATAGGTGTATATAAATTGAAGCCTCAAATATTATGTACTATAATTTTGTAGGATGGATCGAGTGTCCAAAATGTATCCGTAGGCTACCAGTCCTTCTACGCCAGAATGCAAGTCACACCCTTGGACGGATCTTCGAACAAGGCAAGTATCCGTTTGGAAATTATTGACGCCCGTTCAAGTAGCACAATTCCAACTACAACTCCTACGACTTCGTATGTATGGTAGCTGGCTGGGACAGCTCCAAGGACGCCGATGATTAGCAGTGTAACCAGCTAAATGAAACCAATGTTTCATTTCAATGGGCATACTCTCCTCAAAAAAATTTAAACTAGTATGAATTATATCAAAAAGTGTACTTATTAACAAGGCCGATTATGAATAATTCTTGTAATAATTCTTATGTTTGCTCGGACGGTGTTCACTAATAGTGATATAAGCTTGGCTATTATATAATAAAGAATTCTACGTTTTAAAAACCACGTATCCATATATTGAAAAATGACTTGTGAATAATTCATTAACTTAAAAGTAAATGCTAGTTTAAACTAACGATAAGCATTAGGCGGTATCAAATTCTGAATAAAAAATATAATATGTACAATGGAATTAAAAGTTCATTTAAAATTTGTTTCAAAAATAAAAAACTAATTTAAGGAAGTCGAGAAATAGACAAAGATTAATTGCTACACCAAGCAAAATGATAAGAAGCTTTTTAATAATACATATGTCGCTCATATATTACGTAAGAGCGAGTAATTAATTAAAGAAAGCTAATTAGAACACTTATTGTCTCGTGAATTCCTAACGCTTTTAATTTTTTTAAGCACAAAACTTATGCTGCACAATCTCATTTCAATGAAATCAATTACTATAGTTACCAGCTTAGTTTTTGGCATGTGATGTGGACATATGTATCTGTAATATTGAGATTACTTATTCCAATAAAAATAGCTACACATATGTTCTCCTGTATATTACGGATATTAACATTCACGTAAGTATTCCTGTTCCTGGAACTGAGCAAAATAATTTAAATTCTACAGAATTGTGATATGTTAAAAGTTAAACTTTAAACCTGAACTTATCATTTATTAAAAAGTGGAAAATCAAGATGTACTTATAGTCCTGTAGAATCCCGATTAAAGTGATTTGTTTTATTCCCACTGGTTGTTTTAGCTTTTCTCAGTATGATGTTGACGTACATTGCAGATGTACATATGTGATAAATACATACTTCGTTGCATCCCCTCTATTTTTCGTTGATCTTTTCCTGAAAAGTTAAGCTGATAAACTTTGATTCAACAATTTTGAGTCCTATGAAACTATGAACCTAAAGATGGTTCATGCAGTGATTGTCACATTAATGGCTGTATTACCAAATTATTGACACTATTGCACCGCACTGGCATTGCATGTGATAACTATCTACATTCTCCATATTCAACGATTTATATTTACTTGCCATGCATACTATAGGGATTCTTAGGATTTGTGAAAGATTTTAGTTTTGAGGAAAACAAATTACAAACTTTGATTCCACGTGAAATCAAATATATTTAATCAGGCGCGTAGCCACGGGGGGGGGGCAAGGTGCCCCATCTCTTGTGAAGTAAAGTAAAATAATAAATAAATACTAAAATTCATCATTTCTATAACTAAATAAGTTAAAATGTAATCAGTAAATATGTACATAACAATGCCCCCTTTGACAATTACTGACTATATACGCCCCTGTGTCTTAAGGGTCTTAAGTTTATATTTGACTATATAACAATATTGTACAAAAATTAGTCGGGAACACATCAGTTAAGATGGGCCCGGCCTAAATTTTACTCCACTGCTAACATTGATGCATTTTTGAACGAGTGAACGTGTGAATTCTCAGTGAATTTCCCCGAGGTAGAAAACATCTCCCGGCAGGATTTTAAAATACAGTTAGGCTCACTAATATTTTGTAGATAAATCCAAAAAATAAAAGATAATAATTATTCACTTATTCATAATTACTCCAGTTAATGATAAGGTTTCTTTTGAAGCATATAACCATGAATATTTTAGAGTATAGAATAGCTACATGACCGCGGTGTAAAAAATCGAGTCGAATTGGGTAATTGAAATTCTTAATATGTATTTCCACAACCACGGCCGTACAGCCGTGGTAGGTTGATTTGTCTTTGAGTCAACGTTATAAAATCGGAATTTTGTACATAAAAAATACATAAACGTTCAACTTGTGTACAATTCCGATAAGAAGTTATCTCAGAAGAGTTTTATGCAGGCAGTAACTACAGTGGAACCTCGCTATAAGAGGCACCATATAAGAGAATTCTCTCTATAAGAGATCCTTTGGGCTCGCATGTCATACATGGTTATATGCATACGAGCTCTCTTTATAAGAGAATTTCTATATAAGAGACAGATTTTGGTTATTTATAGCGTTCTCTTATATCGAGGTTCCAGTGTACTACATATCCGTCCTAGGTTTCTCGTTGATCTTGGAACAAATTCTACGGGCTCTACGTTGAAAGTCGATAAACTTTGACTGTCACAAACGAAGCGCAAGAAGCAAATACTAAAACAGTACTGCAGTGAACTCTCGCTATAAGAGAACGCTATAAACCACCAAAATCAGTCTCTTTTATGGGAATTCTCTGATAGAGAGCTCTAATGTATATATAACCATGTATGATATGGCGGCCCGAAGGATCTCTTACAAAGAGAGTTCTCTTATATGGAGATCTCTTGTAGCGAGAGTCAGGTGTACTTGCATTCCAATATATGTATAGTGCATCTTATTTAGACATTCAATTCAACTTCCATGGATTAAAGGCCAGCACATTTGTTATGTTATTGTTGTTGTACAAGCTTGTATAGTTACTTTAATAAGCAATTAGATAAAAGCCATGTCGGTCAAGCGGTTTAAAATTATTCAATACAACTTTGCTGGGAACAAGAACATTGCTTTATAATTATTCAGGATAGTTGTGTTTGCTGATTTGCAATACATGGGTTACTGTTCGAAAAACGTATTTGTAAACATCACACTTCAGTTCATAAAAGCTTCATTGAAATAATCACACTGGAGACTGTTTCTAACGTCAACTTATAAAGCGAAAAAATTTGGCCGTTATAGGGAGTCTGCCGTTTCAAGTTTCAAAAGGCCCGTTATATAGAATCTCCACTGTAATTTTTGGAATGTATGGATGATTTTGGTTCTTGGGAACATCAAGGGGAAGTATTTCCACGGAATATTATCACAATATATTGTATGGATGCAATCGATCGATTATGATTATTCCAGAACTTAATACTTAACAAGAATACGATCCGGCGAATCATATTCTCGATTAGAATGTGTATAAAAAGGACTGAGCAGACGATCCTTTCTCATCATTTCTCGTAGACTTCTAAATCTCAACACGCGATTACATTGCACTTCTTTTTACCGGACTTTTTTAAATTTCATTTAAAATGTGGCAGAATCTCTCACTGAAAATATTTGTATTGCTCATCTCGCTTGGTGTAGCGCTCGGCGAGCCACGAAAACAAATCAAGATTATCATTTCTTCGTAAGTTCATAAATACATTACATATTTGACAATGCTTATTTATTTTTATTAATCATTTTTGTAATTAATTGAATTACCTTTCCTTCGTTCTTATTTAGTATCAATTAATAAATTGTAAAATTCCTAAAATCATTAGAGACGAACTCCGACGAATATTGATAGACCTGATCAAATCCGAGGATACTAGCCAATTAAATTCAGCGACCGCCATTCCAACCCTACAAAACGTGACAACTCAAATTTCGGAAACTCAATCAATCATCTCGGCGTTCCGGAAAGAATTTGTCAAAGTAACTCAAACGTTTCAGCAACTGGTCCAGAAGACTCATCAGGAATGTCGAGCCGTGCGATTAGAACTCTCTTCTCGGGCCTCTAGCGACAACATCACGAATATTAAGGACACTCTTGTTAGAATGTCCGAGGATGTCCGACAGATTAAACAATCTCTTCAAAGTCGTGATTTACGACCCAATTCAGGTAA
>JAQGAK010003803.1:0-13913 GCA_034696945.1 Lipothrix lubbocki
GTCGATGCTCAAAATACAAATTACAAAATACATTTTTAAAATCGATCAACTTCAAAATACAAATTACAAAATACATTTTAAAATTATGGAACTTTAAAATACAAAATACATTTTAAAATTATGAAGCTTCAAAATACAAAATACAAAAATGTATTTTAAATACATGTATTTAAAATACCATGTATTTTGGACAGCTCTGCCTATTTATAGGGGCAGACTCCCTCTAACGGCCAAAGGTTTTGTGCCTCCGATTAAATGTATACATGTAATTTAAACGTAATCCTATAAGAGCACTTATTCTTTATATAACGGTCAAATTCTGCCGCTTTACAGTGGAAACTCTTTATAACGGTATCCTACAATGTGACCGTTATAAAGAATTGCTCTTATAGGAGGCCGTTATAGGAAGTTTGCCCTTATAAAGAAGACCGTTATAGGGAGTCTGCCCCTATAAAGAAGACCGTTATAAAGAATTTGCTCTTATAAAGAAGACCGTTATTTATGAAGAATTTGCTCTTATAAAGAAGACCGTTATAAAGAATTGCTCTTAAAAGGAAACCGTTATAAAGAATTTGCTCTTATAAAGAAGACCGTTATAAAGAAGATGCTCTTATAAAGATGACCGTTATAAAGAATTTGATCTTATAAAGAAGACCGTTATAGAGAGTCTCCAGCGTATCTTGTAAGTTTGAGTTTTCTAAGCAATAAATAAATTCTGTAATTTTCTGGGATTTAGAATTACAAATGTATAAAAAGAGTTGCGGAATCTAAAATACTTCCGAGTTGCAATAAACGATGTAATTTAAGCAATTATTTCTGCCCCAGTTAACGTAAATGTCCATATTTATGACATGCATTTATTAACTGATGCAATTAATTTACTATAATTACCCCCGGACATTCCTGGCAGCTGCTATTTATACAAAAATCAGATAACCAGAACGGAGGGCGAAAATGTCCTGCATATGGATTTCAGGTGGGAATCTCTAAATTAGTATAATTCCGTAGTATGAATACAATGACACATAGAGAATAATAATAATAATAATTAAGTAATAATAACAATAAATAAAAATTCCGACGAGAGTTTCCGGCCCACACATTTATTCCTGCTGCGTCCATATCCCCGTCAGCTGAAGAGTTCATCGGCTGACAACGTCAACATGTTTCATCCGGGAAAATCCCACAATTTTCTTCTCACCCTGGTGATTTTAGCTTGCACTTCGTGCATTCACCAATCACAAAGTTACCCGGCAAATTCAATATTCCCAACAAACGAGACTCAACCACTGCAAAATTCCTCGGACGTTGTTGTTCCCCGGCAGGACGAGGATGATGACGACGGCCTGACGGACAGAGAAAGGATCACAAATAACGTGGGGAAAATCGTAACCGGAGCATTTGCGTTGGATCTAAAGAAAATCCTAAATGGCGCCTTCAGTTTTGTGGACGAAGACATCCGGGATAACGTGTTGAACGTCATTTTGGGACAGAAACCTCCAGGGGCCACGACCAAGAAGCCCGCAACGAAGAAACCAGAAGTTAAAGGTACAGATGCTGCGATTGCCGGTGGAAACGGAACTGCTGTAACTTCCCCGGCGTTTGGAAGGAGGCCGCCACCGCCTCCTCCACCACCTGCAGAAAATGTCCAACCGGAAGAAACCAACGAGAAACCAACGGGCGGCGGCGAGAGCGAAAATGAGGACGAGGATGGAGAGGCGGACGATGATTAACTGTATTTGGTTAAATTTGTTGTTTTTTTGTAATAATTTATGATATGTTTTGTTAAAAAATAATTTGTTATTTGATTAATTCCATTGTTTTAATTTTATTTCATTAATTCGATTGATTTTGATTTGATTTTATATTTCATTAATTGAATTATTTTTGTTCTATTTAATCAATTGGATGCACTTCCTTTAATTTTATTTCATTAATTGGATGCATTTTCTTTAATTTTGCTGCTTGGTATAAAATACATATTAAGATTATAATTAAATAAATTAAAAAGATTATAAAGCAATAAAATAATAAATCAAAACTAATAGAAACGTAATTGAACCCTTTTGCGTTTATATTTTCATTGATTTACTTAATGGAGTTATTAAATTAATATTATTTTATAATAAATTAACTTTCATGAATATTATAATTTAATATTGCGAATATTGTTATTTAATAAATTATTTAATAATCAAATTGTAATCATCCGTTTCGCAACAATTAGTACCAACGTATTTCGAAAACTGAGAAACGCAAAAATAGCATTATCAAATCGCTGTATTATTGATGTGATTATAAGTTAATAGTTGAATTATTCAAAAATCAATTCGGACAGGAAGCAGCAATGAATTATTTTGGTGAAAATATTAAAAGAAACGATTGCTGTAATAACAATAATAATTTTGTGTTTTCTAATTTATTTTAAATAAATGTTCTTAAATACTGTTTATTAAGAAATAGGAATAACAAAATAATAAGAAATTACTTCATTCTTAAATAAAAAAAGGTTGACAATCAGTGACTTATTGCTAAATAAAGATAGCATCCAAATGCACATTAAAATTAAATAAATTAAATACTTTGATGTATCTAAAGGCATCACATGCACTATTTAGTAATGACCGGTGCCACACGGCTATAAAAATGATTTAAAAAACCTTTGTTAAATTAAAATATTAAAAACAGTTTTGATAATTTATAGAAATCGATTAATTTAATTTTAATACTAATTCATATCTGTTGACCAAAAAGCATATACTTTAAACTAGATCGATTTTACATTTCGTGTTCGAGCTTGTGTTAAATTTTTAAGCCTTCTGCTGGTCGATCCTTTTACTACTCGAATCTAATAAGATTTGGAAAGATTTGTTGAAATTCATCAGCATCTTTTGTAATTCTCTAAGTTGATCTAGTAATTCTCGGGAGAAATCGCATTCACATTTAATTATTTTTTCTAACGGAGAGTCAACTGGAGGGAGTGCAGTACAATCAGATTCTTCATTTGCTGGTTTTGTATTTTCCATTGTTTGAGTACTTTCTGAAGATCCGCTTGGGTCAATGACGAGAGCCAGTGATTCTTCTTGTTTGGTGACCGGCGACAATTCTTCTTGTTTGGTGACCGGAGGCAATTCTTCTTGTTTGGTGACCGGAGGCAATTCTTCTTTTTTGGTGACCGGAGGCAATTCTTCTTGTTGATCTTTTTCGACTTCGATAAGAACGTCATCGGATTTGTCAATATTCCACTCAACTGCTGAATGTAAAACTGCACTGATGTCAAAATTCTCGGCACATAAATCTTGGGAAGGATAATAATCGATACCGTTTTCAGCAACTTGGTTGCTTAAATGTGTCGCTTTTCCAGTATTTTGAGCTGTCGTCATAACTGATTGCTCTTCAACAATGATATCGTTGGAATCTTCCCGAGCATTTTCAAGACTCGGCTCTCTAGCAGAAAAAATCGGACCCAAAACTGAATTTTTGTCACTCGTATTAGCAACATATTCTTCAGAACTATAGTGATCGATGGGATTTCCGGAAACATGGTTATTCAAATGTGCTGCTTTATCTGTACTTTCATTCCCTGTTTCATCCCCCAAAACAATTTTTTCTTCATCGGAGACTTCAGTAGTCTGAACTGTTGAACCCAAATGATCCATGTCTCGAATTGATGGATGAAGGATTTTTAAATAATATTCTCGTACTGCCTGGAGCCGACTTTTTGGGTGTTTCAAACAGTGCTGAGCAGCTTTGGTTTCAAAATCGAGGACATACGGATCTTCTTCGAATTCCTCAAACGAGCATTCCCTTTTCATCCAATTAGAGACGAGTTTAATCGACTGTTTCTGAATATCTACAAAATTAAAGATAATTAATAAAAATCTAAAAATTCACACAAAGAAACACACATTTAAAGTTAAACAAAGCAAACTCTGACTATTCCAAAATAATTAAAAATATAATGCATAGACAAATCAAAAATGCCCAAAATATAAATTAAAATAAATGATAATATTTCATATAATTTAACACAAATAAAAGTTATGAAACTTCTACTACCTCTTTCTTCCTCTCCAATCCCTTCATCATCTTGCTCATCGTCCAGATCATGATCATTACACGAATCAACTACACTCTGAACTGACAAATGCGAGAGTTTAATTCTGCAGTTTTCAGGATCCATTGCAGCTATTATTCCTAAAATTAAAAATTGATAATAATTATTAAATTTATTAATTTATTTTTATGATTTTGTATTTTAAAATAATCTTAATCTTAAAATAATCAAAAATTCATGAATCGTTTGCTGAAATTTCGAAGTAATTTTAAACGAAGTAAATTTAAATAGAAAATTTATTTTTTACTCAACAAAATTAAAATATTTTACTGTTGTTGACTAATTTTAATTACAACCGTGAACTTATTCCCTCCAAAAAGCTGCGACACTGAAATACTTCCTGTAAACGTAATAAATATGTAATTATTTATTTTAAAAAATCCAAATGAACTTAATACGGCAATGTTTCTAATAGGTCCCGAGTCCCCACGCAGTTTTAAAGTAATGTGTTTTATTGTTTATTTAGTTGCGCTTTTTTGCTATATTGCTATTGCTCGCTCTACCAAGCATCTTTTGAAAATTCCCGGCATTTTACTAATTGCAAGGAAAACTGTAATGGAGATCTCAAGGATGCAAAATAAATTTAAATTATTACTATTTACAGTAATTTCAGACTTATCCTGAATATCAAAAACGTTAATATTTTTTCTGACTTCAAATTTATCAAAAACTAAGAGTTTGCATTTAAAAGGCCCCACTTGTGCGCAAAAATTATTTTCCAACAATGTCCATGGATGTATTTAAATGGGAGCCCTAAAGGTCCTGGAAGAGAGTTTCTTAAAAAATGGCTTTGCGGTATTCAGTGCGGCTGAAAGCAAATCATAGGTTAATTTGTAACAATCAAAAATTGCCAAATTCTTGGGCCCAGTAGAATAGATAACTGCCGGGTCCAGAAACTTTCCCAAAAAGCTGTAAGCTGTAATGTGTATAGACATTCTCTTCTAAAAATTTTTAAAATTTAGAAATGAAAATAATAATTTAATAATTTATTAGAACTAGTAAATACCATTTAATTTTTTTTTCTTTCTCCGTGGGTAGCAATTCCACTATTAGCAAATATCAATTACAATTTGTTTACATTTCAAGGGAGTTGTTGGAATTGATCAACAATATTGCCATATGCACATCTTTGACTTCGTCTATTATTAGTTGCTGTTATTACAAGCAAATTATTGAACTCGCGACCGTGTTGGAATATCAGCCCAGTTATTGGCAAGCGTACATAAAATGCTTGATTACAATTAATTTCAAAAATAACTTATATTTAAATGTATTTATACGTACACAAATTATAAAACAAATAAAAATATAAAATAATAAAATTATCTTAATAAAATAGAATTTTAGAACATACATAATTTAAATCCAGAATATATATATTAAGTTTACACTACTCATGGAAGCGATGGATTTATTTCTTATTTGTTTAGCATACGCATGTTGCTGAAAATTTATCAATTCATCCCGGAAACCCTGGCCCCGAGCATAATTTTATACGCTCCCAAAGATTTTTCAAAGAAAGTCAAGAAGCTTGACGCAGGCAAAAGAGAAGTGAATTTTACAGCATTGCAACTGCTGAGAATTGTCAAAATTCCCTATAAAAAATTGGATCACATATCTGTAGCATATTGATAATCATCAGAATTATATAGTAAGAATTAATTAAATAATTCCCAAAAATCTTTATTATGAATGAAAAATAAGAGCATAACGGTAAAGGAAGGTGGCATCAGGACAAAATTAGGGACAGGGACAAATTTGTGAAGGTAAACCATAAACTGTGCCGCACGAGCCGTTAGAAATTCTTTTCCTGGAAATAACTGTAACTCTGTTTACAGCTTACTGGCAGCAAGAAGTGCTCACTTGTCATTAACTTTTACCTGAGAATAATTCACTTATTTAGGAATCCTTCCGTTAGATTGTCCAAGGACTTCGGACTCGGACTCTCCTGAATAAAATTATTATTAGTTTTCCTTAATTTTGAAGTAAATATTCAATTTAACATTTCTTCTTTCATATTGAATTTAGTTAGTTGCATATATTTGCATGCAAGCGGCGACAGAGATGGCATGGTATCCGGATCTCAAAAGTAGTAAGTTAAAAATCGTGGCTTAAATTCAATTTTATTTTAAGAATATTTTTATTTCCGGTCCTCAACTCCCAAAAGTTCAACTGGAACGGAATGTACAATTAATTATCGCGAAATAATATTCAATAATTTGACATTTATTTATTCATTATTTCTTTACTTATTTATTATATATTTATTCTTCAGCAAAATTCTGGGTCCTAGTAATCTGCTTCTTACTCTTCCAACCCGTTCGAAACGTTCAGGATGGACTTGAGACATACGATGAGAGTGGAGCAAAAGAAGAATTCAATGCAACCGTATCTGATCTACCGCCTCCTTCGAAAAAACAAATCATGATCACAACATCTCTACTGTATTTAGCGGGATTGGGACCTCGTCCGATTGTGGAAAAGCCATGCCGCTGCGGGATTCGGAACACAACAGGGAACTCGCGGATCCTGAACGGCGAACCCACCCGTGTAAACGAATTTCCTTGGCGCGTGTCGATCAATCCAGTGGGCAACCCCAGCAACTCAATTTGTGCCGGAACAGTGATCACTAAAGATGCAATTTTAACTTCGGCATCCTGTGTCCACGACAAATCAATTGAGCATATGTTGATAGATTTGGGAGACCATAATTTAAGTGATGAACGCGAAACCTCCAATGTTTTAGTTAGTATTGATGAAAAAGTTGTCCATGAAAAATATTCACCTCCAAATCTTGAGAATTCACAAGTTTCATCAAGTTCATCCATTATCCAAGACTATGATATTGCAATTCTAAGATTAGCCGAACCCATCGAAGCTGAAAATATTTTGCCGGTGTGTGTACCCAGAAAATTTACAACGCAGAATTTTCAAGGCACAGAAGTCATTACGAGCGGTTGGGGTGCGGATATGAAAGCTAAAACTGGAGTAGTAACTCCTAAATTTTTTGGCATGAACAATATTAATAATAATAATCCACAACCTTCTCCTGGTTCCTCGTCTTCAGGCGCAACTTCCGGTGGCAAAATTCTACAAAAAGTGAAATTATCATTTTACACGAGTGATCAAGTGAGGACCGATATTTTGCCGAATTATTTTCCGGGGATGACAATTCCTAATAGTAGTAATTTAGTTTACACATTCGACCTCAACAAAGGAATTCACCCGATTGACCTGGGGACGAGCATGGAGCACGTGGATTTGGAGGACGGACGTTATTACGCGATTGGAGTGGCTGGTTCTCTGAAAATGACCATGGCATTGGATAATTCACAACGAGTATTGGGGGCTTGGACTGACGTCACAAAATTCATCGATTGGATTGATCTCCATGTTCCTGAGTCTAAATTATGCACGTTTTGATGATAATTGTGTATTAGTTTAATTATTTGGGTTTTTTCAAATTTTAATGTACGTCTTACATTCACTATAAAACTGATAATGGTTTTAGTTCTCAAGAAGAACTACCTACACACAACTTTGTTCTTATCGTTAGATTTCGTTGTATGTACATACACAAAAACAATAAAAATCATGTCATGTTATGACTACGAACTTATGATCAATAATTTTTCTGATTTCCGAAATTTTAAGTTAAATAATTAATTCAATAAACACAAAAAACGATCAAAATCTTGCATTGCTTACTCATACTGCATAAATGCAATTAATTTTGTTATAATTAATTCACTTTTAATTAATAAGAATAATTATTAGCTTTACTGTTGGAAATGGGAACAAAGTTTCGGACATCCGTCCTTCATCAAGTTCGATTTGATAAAAGGCACTTGATTGTTTCTTTACATTCGAACAATGATAACAGATTTTTTGTGACAAAATTTTTCATTTAAAAATTATTTTAGCAATTTCAAACAATGTTTTGATATTTAAAATTTTTCAAAACCATCGGATCTATAAAAGTTTTTTTATATTGCATAGGTAAATCTTTATAATGGAGTGCAAACATGGCGGCAGTATATACATCGATCACGTCTTTACGTCATATAAAACGGCGGGAATTGGGTGCTTGATTCTTATTCCCCATTCCCCGGGTTTTGCTAGTACTATAATATTTATCAAATGAAAAGTTGTGCAATTTTTGTTGAGCACTGCTATTGGTTATTATTTTTTTAATGCAACTTTGCAAAGTAATTATGTAATCAGCTTTTTAAATATATGTATGTATAATAATTTTTATAACCAACATCGATATAACTTCGGCAGAAAATAATTTTAGTGTGTACACCGCTGTACTAAAATGTTTAAATATGCACATATTTTTTTCATATATAAATAAAAGTTTATTTAGCATAGCAATCGTACATACCATTTTAGAAAAATTTCATTCTCTGTGGTTGATGCTGGGCCACTATTAACACGTATCAATTACAATTTGTTTGCATTTCAAGTGAGTTGTTGGAATTGATCCACAATATGTCATTCTCCACTTGTTGTAATCAGTGCAAACTATACAGAAGCTGTTATGGAGATTGGAGATGAGGAGCAGCTCCAATAAATCAGATCCCAAGATAAGGTGGGAATAAAAATAAAACAATCTATTCTTCTTATAGGACAGTTATAACAACAATATTATTCATAATGCCTATTATTATTCATATTGCCATGCACATGTGTGCATCTATGTCTTCTATGTTACACATCTTTGACTTCGTCCATTATGAGTTGCTGTTATTACTACAAGCAAGTTATTAAACTCGCGACCATGTTGGAATAGCAGCCCATTCATTGGCAAGCGTACATAAAATATTTGAATTAATTTAAAAAATAACTTATATTTAAATTTATATATATACGTACACACATTATAAATAAAATAAAATATCAGAACTAGAACATATAATTTACATCCGGAATATATTAAGTTTACACTCCTCATGGAAGACGATGTTCTGTGAGCACGGAAGGGTGCACGTAAATATGAATCAAAATATTTTTATTCACACCACCGTTCTCTATTTGCACATTCTTAAGGTAAATAATTGCATTTACAAATCACCATGATTTTGTTTTTATTATCATCAAGATTTTAACCTAGAAAACACAATTTACTGACATTGCTTATTTATTTGTGTTGCATTTGATGTTAAAGATTGGTAAATATTGGTTTTGTTTCAATTGCAATATTATTTCAGGTGCTGGTAAAACAAGGGAATAAGAAATATTATTAACCTAGTAATATTAAAATTCTTTTAAGTAGGTATTCTTACATCATGGTTTAAGCAAAATTCATTTTAAAATGAACGGAACAGATACAATCAAAATATTATGTAAATTTAATCGAACACTTAATGATAACCAACATATGCCCAACTGATCCAATGATGCATGTTAACTGTTGTAAAGCATTTTACAGTTTTTACAGAAATTTTTCCGATTCCGATTCGGATTCCGATTTTCAGCCTTGTTTCATAGTGACAACAATGTAAAAATTACCTAGATGGACGCCGCCTCAATAACACGCAGTGCCACATTTACTCAAAGCCGCATTCATTTGCTTTTCCCCTTAACCCGTTATACTTTCATGCTTACAGGACAGTGGTAAAAACATGTACACAGTTTATGCAAAACACAAACTTAACGCGAAACATAAAGGATCAGCAATAATTACAAAATGGTGCATAAAGGTTATGTCAACAAGTCCCCCTTTAACTGATTTTGTCACCATCATTTCCAATGACTTTATTAGTGCTACGTAGGAAATCACCGTTAACGTGGACGCTATTTTCGTCCCTTTTCCAGGAACTCTCCCTGGAAAATTTCCAAGTTCACTACACTACAATTATTCCTATTTCCCTACTAAACACCAACATTATTGCAATTCGAAATCATAAAAAGTCTAGTAGTTTCCAAGATGATGCGGAAGCGTTAAATACATAGTATAAATATAGTCAGGATAAGGATATCTTGTTCTCTTTCTCATCACTTTGTTCCAGTTCCTCTAAATTCTAGAAAGTTGCTTTGCTGATCCCCACACCTTTAATAATTTTGTCATTTTTATTGGTTTCTTATTTTTTAGCATGTCCATGTTGGCGAAAATAGCTTGCTTGATCCCGGACGCTCGGACCTCGAGTATGATTCTTCGCATTCGGAGGAATTGTTTGAAGTAAATCAAGAAGCCTTACGCAGGCAAGAGCAAAATGAATTCCAGGACTACAATATTACAACTTACGCCGCGAATTGTAGAAATTCCCTATATTTAGAGCCAAATAAAAAGATAAAAATTATGAGCCCTTACCATGGGGAAAAGCAATATCCAGGTGGTCTTGACTGCAATTGGGAAATCATCGCTATTGGAGGTTGTACTCCGGCCATTACTTGCGAGACAGTTGACCTTAGAAAATTAGAAGATTGCATTGATGAACTTATCATCTCCGACGGCGGAAGAGGTGAAGAGCGACTCTGCGGCCCAAATCTTGGTTTCACTCATTTTACCACGGCTGCGCAAGGAGAGTACTTATACATCTCATTCAAAACTGGTGATTCCGCGGTTTTCGATAAACTCTACCGAGGAATTAAATGCTCAGTTCATTGTGAGGATTCGGTGACAGTTCAACTTGAAAAATTAGTCATACTTCCAAAAGCACCACCACGGAAAGAAGAATTTAGCCGATGTATGTTGATTTTGTTCCTGTCATATTAAAATGATATTCGTAATTAATTTAAATAAATTTTAAAATGAAGCTTATTCCATGTATTCTTATGCCAAATTCCATTTTTTAAGGTTAATCTTTTGACTTGAAATTCATCGTTTAGTATGCGGAACTAAGTACGACGAGGGTCAGAGAATAGTGGGAGGGGAAGATGGAAACAAGGGCGAATTTCCTTGGCTTGTGGCATTGGTCGCCAACGGAACCCGGCAGCCATTTTGTGGTGCAAGTCTCATAAATAGCCGGACTGTCCTCACAGCAGCGCATTGTCTCATCGATGCAGAAACTCGGCAAGTGCACTCAACTGGGCTCATGCAAGTTCTCTTAAAGGGATATCTTCTTGATAAATATATTCACGACACAGCAAACCAAAGCGCAGAACTTAGGTTTGTTTTAAAAAAACTTAAAATTTTAAATATGTTAATTTGTTTATTAAATTATACCCTATTTTTTATTATTACCGAAAAAACGTACGTAAATGATTGCTTAAATTCTACAGCGAGGATTTCACGAAAAGCCCAGGACACGGTGCTAACGACGAGCCTGACAAAAGCGAAATAATAGTTGAAATTGAAGAAATGCGGGTGCACCCATTCTACAACAGATTTGCCGTGTATATTTGTAATAGTATTTATCGAAATTAATTCATTGGAATTCGTTGCATATTTATTCATTCGTAAAATAATTATGTAATTTATTAACGCTTCAAAATATCTTTAGCGAAGACAGTGATATTGGTCTAGTTCGTCTGAAGGAAGATCTATCTTTTAAAAATGAAGACATTCCTACGCCAGTATGTTTGCCGGATTTAGGCCAACCTTTGAAGACTTATGAGGGAGTTAGAGCTATTGTGGCAGGATGGGGCAAGGTCAATTTCAAAGCTAGTACCTCTACGAGGTTACTTCAAAAAGTTGAAGTCCCTGTACTACAATTGGAAGATTGCAAAGCGTGGTACAAAGAGAAGAATATAGTAGTGACGGATAATATGCTTTGTGCGGGATATGAAGCTGGTGAGAAAGATGCTTGTAGTGTAAGTTTTTTTAATTTGTACTACAAATATTTTCAAATTAAATGAAGTATATCTGTAGTAAATTAAGCTATTTAATTTTAAATATTTGATCAAAAATTTAAAATAATGATCACATAATTAAAATAAATATTTTTTGTCCATGATTTCAATTGGTTACTCGGAAATAAATATTCTTTGTATGTATGAATGACTTTTGTAGGGAGATTCTGGAGGTCCCTTGATAACTAAAGAAGGGAATAGATGGGTTCAAATCGGCGTCGTCAGCTTTGGGGATGAGTGCGCCATTCCGAAACGTCCTGGCATTTACACACGTGTTAGTGGTATGAGCATTTAAAATTACTTGATTTGATTGACACATTTACCTCTTACAATAGACTCATGTCTCTCAACTTTATTTGTAATAGTATAACTTATTGATTATTAAATTATTTAATTTATTTATTCTTAAATATATATTCTAGAATATCTCCCATGGATAAATCATCATTCTTCTCGAGGAGCCACGTGGGCAAGGAATGAATAAAGGCCCCGGTGAACTTTATTTTGGTTGTAAGCCGGAAAAAGGATTCAACATTCAATGAGTTACTAAGACTGATGTTTTTGTTTGCATTTTACTCTAATAAATTAAAGTTTGACAACTGATAATAGTTTTGATGTACAGAAATTTAAAATAAATTGAAATACGTACAGAGTTTATATGGAAAACTAATTAATTACGACTTCCTAATTCAGTGTCGGTAGAGATGCAAAGTAGGCTATCTCCATATATGCGTCTAGCTGCAAAGTGGACATCTATAAATACGATTGTCAATAAATCCTTATTATACATAGCTATATACGTTTTTGTGATTATATGGAAATGTTTGTGTAATAAATGAAGTGTAAATAAGTAATTAAAGCTTAATGATTAATTTAAATTTAGGATTGATTGTAAATTTTAAAATCATTTCCTCATCCACAAATCAAATCCTGCAATCTATGCATAGGATTGGAGTTAACAAACTAATATTAATTTTAGGATTATAACCATAGCCAATGCATAATTAATTAACAAATTAATGCAATTTACACTTACAACGTGTATGTAATTATAATGTAATGCAATTATTTTGAACATTCACGACAATGGAAAATTGACAATGTAGCTATTGTCAGTTGTACCACACCGAAATAAAAATAATATGCATAAAAGTACATTGTTTTCAATACAACTGATAAAAAAACACGTGCGTATTTATAAACTAATTAGTTTCACTTTTACTTCGTGTCATTTTGGAAAGCTAATAACAAAGTTGCTAAGTAATGAAGTCAGATTTAAATTAAACGGTAAAAGAAATGGTGCTCGTTGACCTAACTCAGCCCTTATGGCTTTTACTGGTATTTCAATTTCTAATTCATCAACCGACTCAGGGTCAACCATCCGAAAGCGGCGTTTTTGATCTACCAGACAGTTGGTTCGATGATGTTGACAAAATTGTTGAAAGCAATCTTTTTGGACGAGCTTTGGCCCCTCCGAAAGGAAGAGTCATCGTCAAAAATCCAGGTCCCAAAATGGGTCGAGGAGCAGAATCAGTGGAGGATACCATGGAGGAATTCCCTACTTACAAAATGATTACCAGCATTGAAGACAAAGTGGTGGAAACTATTGAAGCCGTGTGGAAGACTGTGAAAGAAGTTCGTACTTTAAAAATGTAAATTATGGTATTTATTCTGAAACAAAATTTACTATTTTCACGAATATGATTATTTAGTTAAGTCCCGAAAATAGGATGGATCGAACGTATGTAGACGAAACATTGTGGCCTAAAATCCTTGGTTTGCTTAGAGAGGCTCATTTTACAATTCGAGAAATGGATAATAAAATCTTGTTCAAGAGGAAGCCTTCAGCTTTGATGGATGCTTTGTTAAAAGTGTCTTCAATGTAAGTGAGACTGCCGTAAAGAAAACTATAATAATAATATTATTTTTATTTAAAGCAAAATGAAACATGAGCGATTGTTGTGTTGAAAGTCTTGAATTCGCAATATTTTTAGACAAT
>JAQGAK010003804.1:0-13912 GCA_034696945.1 Lipothrix lubbocki
CTTTCAAATTCCTTCGTAATCTCTGGGATTTTTTTATATTTTATACTTTTAAATGCATATAACAGGTATTGGTATTGCAGCCTTTCTGCAATAGATAAAATATTGTTTTTTTCCCATAACTCTTTATAATCAATTTATAATCAGTGTCTGTGCTTATGGCGGCATTCATCGTACGATTTTTCGTCGTCTCTCAAATAGTTCCAGCTTTATTGAAATTTTTTCGGTGTAGATTCTGATCTTTTAAAATGATCTTGGCGTTCCAGTCAATCTCATATGGTCGCCTTTGAACTTCCAAACATGTTTTGCAATGGCGGATTTATTGATACGTATTTATAATATGATATTTTTAGATTTTTTACAAATGTAAATTTTAGACCTGTAGCAATGACAAGTTTACAATTTATGATTCGATCAACCAAAATCCATGTTATTTTACTGATATTACGATAAAATTCATCAACAAATATTTTGTACGGCGTGAAAACGTATATAAATACTTTTATTAAAACGGTTGTATATTTGAATTGAACATTTGAATAAATTATTTAATTCATATTTTGGTAATTGGTTAACGGAATTTAGGCCGTTTTTTGAACATGTCAACCATAGTTTCCTTATAAATTTCCATTATTAAGCAATAAATTATTAAACATATCCGGATATGATAGAAAAAGATACTAAACTTTGACGCTCGCACTAACATTTTGAATAAATTGTTTACATCAAATCTACTGGGCAGGCGGTATGGAATGTTAACCAAATTATCTATACTGCACATGAAATTAAACAGCTCTATTCAAAATTTGATGCATTTTATGTTTAAAATACGGTTTCCTCAGAACATTCTGAAAAGGTTTATAAATAATTTATAAACCTTCAAAATGTTTATTGTCAAATTATTTATTTATTAAAATTATTATAATTTATTTGTAAAAATAAAATTTGTCAACACTCCAATCCGTCCAATACGCTTGGATGCTATATTTTAATTGTGCTTACAATTTATTGTATTTTTTTTAACGACGGCCTTTGTTACTCACCAGTAAATTTTGTTCTTCTTCGGGAAAATTTGTTCAATTTAAAACGAATTTACAGCGCTTGCTTTATATTTTGTCGTTTTTATTTTACTTCAGTAATTTCGGATTAAGACTGAAAGCCCAGAACCCAAATTTTTTCGATAGCCCCGAAAACATTAAAAACTCATTGCTTACTCTCAAATAGACCTATTTATGCACAAAATTCCTTTTTTTTGAATGCCCATGTATTTACACGGGAGCAATAAATGCTTTGAAGAGGCCTCCAGAGATTTTCTAAAAGGGACTAAAAGTTTCCCGGCAAGAATCAATGTATTTTAAATATTTTAAAATTTTGTACCCTCAATATCGTCCGTAAGGCACAAAATTAAACAACCTAAATATGTGCAAAAAAGTCTAAAATCGTGCCCTTAAGGGCCGAAAATTTAACTAACTTGACTACCTAAATTCATTTTGTTTATTCTTTTAAGTTATTATTCTTTAAAATATTTTGATTAAATTAGCACTTGTTGGCACGGTCGTAGGGGCCCAACTAGTATAACATCAAAATCTAACAAGGATAACATTATCAGGTATATAGTGATTTTTGTACCGGGTTACGTGGAAATAACGTTTTTATTATTGTATATAGTTACGTAAGCTTTCGAGTACAGTCAGTACTCATCGTCAGACGAGATAACAATCATCATCGGGTATCTTTATGCGGTAATAATTTGTTTTACGTTTTAAGATTTTCAACACAAGTATGGTAATTATAATAATTATATTGGTTTTTTGTATCGGTTTAGTTAAAATTCATACAATCAATGGTTTATTAATACACTTGGTTTTTAATAAAATGGTCGAATAAAATATTTAAATAATTTCTGTAATCTTTCCTACCTAACCTTAGGTAAGCTCGCTTTGCATGAAGTGTTACCTTGGTGTGTTTAGTTAGAACAGATGGCTTCAGTTAAGCCCATTTTTACATATATTGTTTTCTGTGCGTTGATAAATTTATAGACTTCGAAAGTTGGTGCAGTTGTTATTATACTTTCATTTTATGCAATTTGGTTTTGTACGTGGATTGAATGTAGCAATAAAAGTTCTATAAATTAGAAATTACTTTGAGGCAACTGTGAGACATTTTGATTCGTAGTTACTCATTATACATAAGTGATATATATAACAGTCATATAACGTTGAGGTTTTTGGCCCATTTTATTTTGGACAACACATTTAATTTAAAAAAAATGTTTGTTGTTGACGGGTTAACAATGGGTAAAATAGCTTCAGTATTTAATTTTTGATACAAAATATATAGATTTTGTATTAGGAACAAATTTTCACCAATATATTTAAACTGATGTGTAGAGCTGTCGTGAAAAAGTTGTAGTTCGTTTGTAGTAGTGTTTGTTTTAGTTATAGCGTATTTTTGTATGTTTTATAATCAAAATAAGTTAAAAGGGTGTGCATACAAAATTTGTTTTTATTTGAAAAGGATTCTTTACAGCGAAATCAACTCTAAATTTGCGGAATGCTGAAATGGATTTTATTATTTCGTCGGTTAAACCAGCATAGGTGCTAATTTTTTTTAAGCTATTTTGCATTAGCGCTATTTTATATTTGTTCACTTTACAAAAGTGCTATTTTGCTCGCTTTTAAATAAACACTGCAATAATACTAACTATACCACAATTTTGTTATAATTATTTTTAAACACTCACTAAGTAAAAAATACACATATGTACTTACATATATAAAATATTCACTTATAAAATATAATAATACAATTATTTTCATAAAATCATCAAATTAAATTTAATAAATTATTTTGTTTATTTTTTAATCATTATTATTAAAATAATTTTTTATAATTCACTGCTTTCTTATTTAGCTTTGTTCTTCAGACACTGGAATGGAACTCAATTTCATTTTTGTTAATTTCCCCCATTTTAATATTTTTGTAATTTGAATGGAATGTCAGGAATGACATGACCGCCAACGTATGTGCGGTAGCCAAGGTCCTTCAATATTAGGGGGAAACGCGACAACAGTCATTTAACATGTGGCAAGGAGGAAAATAGCACTTATGCACATGAAAATTTTACAAAACTAAAATAGGGTTTTTGCAAATTAGCTGAAAAAAATTAGCACCTATGCTGGTTTAACCGACGATTTGTTTCGTTAATTTTAATTAGTTTAACTTGTGTATAATGAACTTTTTTGTATTTTATTTTTATTTTTTGGTTACTGAATTAACGATTACACTGAGACCTCGCAATAAGAGACCTCTATATAAGAGAAATCTCTATAAGAGAAATGTTGGGGCCGCCCGTGCGCTTTCTCATGTTACCAATTCTCTATATAAGATATTTTCATATAAGAGATATTTCTGTATAAAAGAATAACTCTGAAGGCCCTTGGTACATGCAGCTCGTTATATAGGAGAATGTCCGTTGCGCATGAAGCCGTTTCCTAATTTTCTGGATTCAAAAAGCAATAACCTGAGGCTTTGATGTTAAAATAAAGCACGAAGTTAAATTTTTCCAAAAGCATGCATTTGGAAAGAGTCCTGTGCACAAAGAATTGTCCAAACGAATTCTGCTGTTTATATTTATTTTTATACTTTATAATTTAATAAGTTTTTATTCCGAAAGTTACCTGAGACATAAGGTAAAAGCATTAATAATTAGTTACATAATTATTGCAAGAAAGTTGCATTAAAGCAAACAACATTAAAATGCGAGTTTCTATTATTCTTTAAAAGAAAATAGCAATTATTGATTCGATCCAAAAAGGAACTTCACAAATGCATGTAGCAGCATCGGAAGGAATGTCTGCTAAAACTATTAATGGAATATAGGAAAAAAGAGACAAGTTAGTTACCTTTGGTTTAAATTACAAAAGTAAGAAATTTCTGAAAACTATATTCATTATTCAAAGTAAATATATTTATGAAAAATTTTAATTTAGGAACACATTACATTATTACAAAATGACTTTATTATTTCAATTAATAAAAGCAATGACTTAAATATATTTAATAATAAAGCTTTTAAAATAATAATTATTATAATGATAATAAAATTAAATAATCAAAACAAAAAAATAAAGTAATATAATAATGTTTGATATGTATAACATTTTAATAGTAAAAAAATCAATCAACATAATTATTTAAATATAATTGTAAAATTAATTATCATTGATTTAAAATCCTTTCTGCACTTTAACTCTTTAATTGAAATTGAAACCCGTGCAGTTGACTCATATTTAGTAAACCCAAAGTAATCTAAAATAACTGACTTTTTTAAAAGAATGTAATTATTGTTGTATTTGACGGTGCAATTTATATGTCCAGCAATAAAAATCAAAAATATTTGTATTTTAGAAGCTTTTAGCATAGGATTTCTTTATAAGAGAATCTCTCTATAAGAAAATTATTGACGAGATTTATAGTGTTATCTTATAGCGAGGTTCCAGTGTAGCATTTGGCATCATTTGCAATCTAATCATCAATTTGTTTTAGTAACCGAGAATTTCTCTGCATTTCCACACGCATTAAATGACAACATTAGAGTATTCGTAATAAAATTGGCGTTTTTTAATAATTGATTTTGTTTTACACTTTTGCGCAAATTTTACCACTTGGGCGGATTCCAATAGAAATTTCATCTGTGCGTTATGTATGTTTTGTTTGTAAAGACAAATGTCCAATAAATTGTACATTTTCATGCAAAAGTTAATTTCCATAAAAGTAACCTAGCACTTATGCAAAGTAGCTCAAACAATATTAGCACGTATGGTGGTTTAACCGGCGATAGGTAAATTTGAACAAATTAAAATGTACTAAATAAATTAAGAAACAATTTCGAATTAAAATCCAAGAGAGTGAGCGATTATTTTTATTGTTTACTGTCATTATTTGTTTTACATTTTAAATCAAATAATTGGAACCTAAAATATTCTTGAGTTTCCCAAGTTTTTACGAAAGGAAAGATCTATAGTCGAATTACTTGTATTTTTATAACTGTTGCGTTGTATTCATTTGCTCTACGTTTCCTGGAAACGTTTATTATTCCTAGTTATTATTCCTAGTCGCTCTGCCATGGCGTCGCAAATTTACTATATTGATTAGTGGAAATTGGAGAGGCGTATATATACTTGACTTATATATATTATTTATATATATAGTATGTATACTTTTTTAAATAAATGGGCATTAGAAAGTTTTCCTTTCCTTACCTTTTCCTGATAATTTTAATTGATAACTTTTCCAGAATTTTTTACCGGATGTTAACATATTAGGTTAACATTTCGGAGCTCTTTAAAATTTGTTGGGCGAAAAATTCTACAGATACAAACAACTAATGCTTATTATGGTTTCCTGGTAATTCTAGTCTTTCTCTCTTACGATCCCGACTTTTGGTTGCCTTAGTTACACGTTGTGTAACATGTTTCCACAATGACCCACTACAAAAATCTCAAACATACTATGGTTGAATTTCGCGAAAAATTTGTAAATATGTAATATTTTCTTTTAAGCTTGTGTCCTGATAGCAGATTTTTGTGTATCCTCATTTTCCAATGGTTCCCAATTTCAGGATTATTGACATTTCTATTTAATCTGCCAATTGTCCAATTTAAATGAGAAATTTTGAACGTACCTGAAATTGTTGATTATTTTCCACTTCAAATTTGAATTTAATGTTTAAAATCGTATGAATCATTTCCACTGCCGTTTTGTCTTCCTTCAAAGTGTAATTATTACATTTGGTTCCAATGGGTTTTATAGACTGATCCTGAGTTGTGAAAATAATTAGGAAGGTCTTCCGAGCATTGAAATATTCTGCCACGCCTGATGTTCTCGGGAATCAAAAATTCGTGAGTGGAACAAGAAGGAACGTATCGTTAATTGTTTACAGCGTGTCAGGAATATTTATTTGCAGGAGTACAATGGAGAATGGAGTCATTCGCGGAGAAAGGAAGAATAACAAATTTTAACACTGCCGTACACACAATTTAACTATATATAGTATTAAGCCCATGCTCCGCATGGGGACATATCACTTGTCCAAGCAGTATTTTAGACTATAACATTAAATATGTAGATATATTCACACATGTACATATATATAATTTCTCCTTCGGATTGCATTACCCATCATAAAATTTATTACATTGACATAACTAATCATTAGAAACTTTCCTCCTTTTTGCCTTAAATGTTTCTAAATTTTTGCAATATGTACCAAACGTTTATGGTTTTTCCAGATGCTTTTAAATTTGTGCCAATATTTTCCGATATTTCATGGTTGTTGCTTTTGCGAGTTACAGTTTCTTCAGCTCCAAAAGCGGGTCAACATTTTGAAAATCGTAGACCCAAATTCTGTACTTGGGGTTACCCACGTTTAAAATATTTAATTTAACATTTTTTAAATTGAAATTATTAGGTTCAATCTAAATTTAAAGGAAGTATTACGAAACAAGGATCTTGCAAAAAGGTTTCCAGGTTACGGGTTAACCTCTCTGTTTTTCCCGAATTCGTCCCTTGGCTCCACACCCTACTTTCCACATTTGCTATATATAATTCTCACTTTTTACAGACTATTTTACAATTTTCGTTTTTTATTTACAGCCGTAAACATAGCCCACAGTTTCACTTCCACCCGACAGAGATTTGTAAACAGTCATTTGTGGTGATGTAATACAAAATTTAATAAAAATGTTTAAAAAAATATACAGGTTTGAAATCTTTTGGGTACATTTGAGTATTTGTTTTTAATATAAACTCAAAAAACCTTTGGTGGTTAAAAATTTGCATGTCAAACCCCGTTCAAAAAAATCTTTTTCCTAATTTCAGCCAAAATAAAAAATGTGGAAAATTTATAATTTCCCCTAAACCCAATTTGCAAGAGAATGATTGGTACAAACACTCCGTACTGGTGGTACATAACACGTGTTTACTCGAGTCTACTTATTTCAGCTGTATCACACTCCAATCTGTTTTAACTTTTTTGTACGTTTCCGTTATTTCGCATTTAAATAGAAATGTTTACGCTAAAATGTTTTATTAAATTCTTGGATTTTCCTGAGAGGCAGCGTGTAATTTTTTGTGGAATATCTTTTGGTGTTTGAATTCACCAGGTCTGCTCAATATAAATTCATGATTTACCTTTAAAAAGTATTATGAGAAATTTACGTTGCATGCAGACGTCGCACATGTGGCTTCATTGTAAAAATTTAATAATTGATTGTATTACTAGAATATTAAAATGCAAGGTTTTTCTGTTACTTTCTATAGCAAAAGTCAATTATTTTCGTATTGCAAGTTCCCGGTACCATATATTCAACGTCTGACTGACATATTTATTTAAATCCCGTAAGGGAATAATGATTTCCCCCCCCCCAGTTAATCAAACAAAACAAACGATTTTGAACGTGAAGACCGTGAAACCAAAATATACGCAAAGGTTGTCAACTTTTGATTTTAGTATTTGATTATTTTATACATTTTGTTTTTATAAGGTTTTCTATTGACGTGTTTGCTCTTTATGTTTCTTACGTTAATTTTTTTTCAAACGTTTTAGTGTTTATTTGGATTTTATTGAATCTAGAAATAACAAAATTAGCAATTTAAAGCGTTGCTCATTTGTAATTATAACAATTCAATTTTTCGTATTTCCAAAAGCTTTTATAAATTTTAAATAAAATTTGATGCACTAAAAAAATGATGATTTTCACTCACCGGCACAATATGAATATAACACAGTGCCGACAAGGAAGTGACGAGGAAATGAAGTGCGCGGGAAGAGCGGAGGAAAGTTACAGTAAAAATGCAAGAGATGGTGAATTGTGCGGGAAACACGGAGGAATCCCTTTATTTTTAATTTTTTATTTATATTATGTTTCACGTTTTGCGCAATTTTTACGAACGCAAATTATAATTATTTTTAACGATAGTGCATTCAAAATGTAGATTTATTTCATTTTGTGTATTAATTCTTTGGAGATCGGATAATCCCAGAATTCATTTTACCCACGTTTTGGTTTTGTGAGAATAGTTGCCTACCTTTTTATTGCTAAATAGATTTGCTTTACTGCGTGAAATACAACAACTGCTTTAATACTAACAATGCAATTTTATTACAAAAAACTCCACTTTAATTCAAAAATTGCAAATTTAATACAAAACGCTGAAAATGACAACATCCATTAGTTAATAATTGTCTGGAAATAAACGTTAACGGTACTCCCTATGTCTCTATAGTTCTCGTTTTCAACGAGAAGTTGTCGCCAAAACTTGTGGTAACAAAATTGACAAATCGGTTTCTTTCGATGTTTGAGTGTAATTTATGAGGGTCAATATTTCCTATAGTTTTAAAATTAACAATTTATTTTAATGATACGTGTTTTGTATCAGAAGCAAAAAATATTCATGCCACGCATGATGTTCTCGGAAATGAAAATTTAGTGAGGGGAACGGGAAGGAACGTATCGTTAATTGTTGACAGCGTGTCAGGAATATTTATCTGCAGGAGTACAATGGAGAATGAAAACATTCAGGGAAACGAAGTACAACTAATTTTGACACCGCCGTACATATAATCCAATCATAAAATTAAGCCCATGCTCTGCATGGGGACATATCAGTTGTCCAAGCAATAATTTAGACTGTAACATTATATACGTAAATATACATATATGTACATCTATCATTTCTACTCCGGATTGCATTTCCCATTATAAAATCCATTACTTTTACATGATTGATCAGTACACACTTTCCTCGTTTTTGTCAAATTTGTCTGAATATTTTACTACAATTTTTCTTTCCGCGAATTGACCAACCCATTTTGGAAAAAAAAATCCGCAATATTTATAGTTGCTTCAAAATGGTGCGTGTAATTATTTCAGTGTTTGACATCACCAGGTGGCTTTGAGGCTATTGCGGTTTCTAATTTAATTTCCAACACTTTGGTGTGGTAAACCGTTTGACTAAGAACGCTGCGGAGTCCCGCAATGATGGCACATGAAGAAATGGGTACCATGAGATCATTCGCCGAGGAAATTTGCTTTAAACTACCTATTTCCAACACATTTAGTGGTTTCCGGTCCATATTTTCACATTTTCTACCACTAACAACGCAATCTTAGCCGTGGCTTCTGATTCGTGTTGCTCTCAATAACAAACCTCATGGTCATGTCACTTGTGCATGTAATACGTAATTAAATATTTTTAATAATGTACAAGTTTGGAATCATTTTCTGCCGGAAATCGGATATGACACTTAGTTATACGTCAAATATGTCTTCTATTCTTAAAATTTCCTGGCACCAGTATACAATTTTATTAAATTTAATAATACAGGAAATCAGACAAAATTTTGCTCCAATGTTTTACAGCCAATGTACATACGTGTGTATCATTATCGTAATCCTTAAAGTTCTCCTAAAGATCCTGTCGTTTTACATTTATTTTTTATAATATAATAATAATAATATAACTCATAATTTTCAATTTCTAGCAACTTTAACAAGAGTTGAATAATTATAGAACTTAACGAGGAACTGTTCCGGTTTTTATCACACTGGCTAAACTTAAATTGTTGCAGAGAGTTTTTAATTTAAGTTTTTCTAATTACACTGGACTCTCGCTATAAGAGAACGCTATAAATCACCAAAATTAGTCTCCTATATAAAAATTCTCTTATAGTAGGGAGAGCTCATATGCATATAACCATGTGTATGATACGCGGGCCCAAAGGTACAGCGAGAATTCTCTTATAAGGAGATCTCTTATAGCAAGAGTCCGGTGTACTTCTTTTGAAAAGACCAGAGGTCAGGACACTCTAAACATTTACAATTCCATGATTTCTATCAGAGCTGCGGTACAGTTCAAGTTTCCCTTTGGAATACTTAATTAGGTATTTTATTTTATTCCCGCTAATCAAATTTGCGCTGTGTTTCGTTTGTGAAATTGCAAAAGAAAACGAGTTGAAATTTTTATCATTTTAAACTTTCATGAAAATCCGTTTGAAAAAGGTAGACATACAACTTTTTTTTACAAACCGTGAATGGTTGAATTCACTTTTTTGTAGAAAATATGAAAAAATCTCTACATAAATAATTTAAAAAAAGACCAGGCAGATTTGGTCTTGAGCGGTGTAGATGGCCAAATTAAAATGTACCAATGATTCTTCCCGCCCTGATGACAATGCCCTGCCCACTGGGCAAATGCCCAAAAAATCTGTCTATGGCAGAAAATTTAAAATACCCAATTTTGGGCAGAAAACTGCGCATTTTATACAAATCCGGACGTTTTCTAATTTTTTTCAAAACATTTCACAAATAAATAGAATGGTATAAAACATAAACCATCGTCAACAAATGGGAAAAAATTATTGATAATAATTTAAATTTATTCTAAATACGTAAGGTTTTTGTCACGAACATATTCACAAAACATTGAAACCCAAGATTCAAATCCTAGTTTATTACACTTTGTTTTAATTCGGCAAATTTTGACAACAACGTTTAGAAGAATTATTGCAATTAAAAACTATTCTAAGACTTGTTACACATTTCAACCCCATTTTTACTATTCTGAAATAAACATTCGTGCTATTTATTGGGAGTGAAACGCCATTTTACGTTTTCCAAGTTATTGTTTCATTGTTAAAATTCAACGCATTTCTTTTTTTGAAATAATTTAAACTTTAACCATTAGATTCCCCCGAAATTGTTTGATGTTTCAGAATTGTATTTTTTAAAAACCCATTTTTCCCGGCCAATACTTTTTTCAGTGATTAATATTTGCAATAGTTTTCACAATTTTGCTCATAATTTCAAACAATTATAGGCATCAACTGTTTTTAGAATTTGTATATTTCCAATAATACAAAGAGAATGAAAGACGGCTGTGGATATATTTAAGAACATTTTTATTTCCTGTATACGCATAAATAAACTACAGAAGTAATTCATGTATATGTAGATCGCTACAGACACCAAAAAGATTTTGTCAAGACTTAAACAAAGGCTTTCCAAGACTGACTCGTCGCTGCTTACGCACTTATTATATATTGTTAAAAGACTTAAATAGTAAAAGCAGAGAGTAGCTCAGAATATGTGACAATCACAAAATCAAATAGACACGTCAAGCAATATTGAAGGTCAAAACACAAGTGACCTGGTCAAGTCAAGTTTAATACCATCATAGCATTTATAACATTACAGCAGTGTAATACATTATGAGCCAGATTCAAAGAAATATCTAAATTCCTAAAACTAGAATAAAACATTCAAAACATGGAATTATTAATTATTTATAAATATTTCATGACAACAATATAATAATATTGCTGTCATGTCATGATCTCCTCCTAGGGACGGAATGGTTGAGAAGGATTTGTCCTGGCAAGCCGGTCTTGTTTCTTCTTCAGCGACAATCTTACTCGCTTCTGCAGTCTCTTATGTGGTCGGTGTGGTCCTTGATGCTCTCCTAGTTGATGGTGTTGTGGACTCCTAATGCTTGCTCCGTATCGCGGTGAAGATTGGAAGTTTTGATTCCAGGGTTTAGTAGCTCCCTCCCGTGGTTGTACATCATTCCTAACGGTAATTTGGAAGTCCGGAAGTCTTGTGGCAGGTGTTGTAGCAATCGTGGTAGTACCTCTCTCGGAAAATAGTTGGCGCTTCACAACTTTGTTGCTGGTATGATGTTGTGGGTAGATGTGTAGTCCCTCATGTACATTTGGAGATAATTCTGCCGTAATTTGACTCACCCAGTCATTTACTTTCTGTGGGATTTAAATTGATGGGAGACCTGTATGTATAGGTATAGTGACATGCGGAGAAACGTTTTGGCGAATAAGGGGAATTCTTGGAGCTGGTTTCTTTATTGGTTCTGACTGGGGTGGTAGAATTGCAGGTTTCAGTTTTGCAAGTGGCAATTTAATATGAGGAGAGACGTTTTGGCGAATAAGGGGTAATCTTGGAGCTGATTTCTTTATCAATTCTGGTTGGGGTGGTAGAAACGCGGGTTTCAGTTTTTCAAGTGGCAATTTAATAATTAATTTTATTAGAGGACGTCGTACAATTGGGGATAATTTTAGAGACATAAGTGCTGGAATTGAATTTTGGGATGAAACCGGAACTATTGAGAGTTGTGGTTCTGGAATTATCGGTAATTTGGTACCTTCAGCTACTATATCGGTTTCTGTAGAAGTTAGTGGTGGAGGAATAGCGGATGGAATCGGGTTGCTTGGCTGTTGAATTGTGGTTGGATTCGGGTCATCTTCTCCAAATAGATCAGCTATAAGATGCTTACAGCGTCGAGTTCTTTTTGGAGGTTTATGGGATTTCTTTGGCTTTTTATTTACCGATTTTCCTTTTCGAAGTTGTTCTTTAGGAACATTTGGCATTTAGGGTTTCTGGGCTAGCCTCTTTAAGGAAATTGGAGTCAGGATTATTTTGGGATGAGGAAGGAATTTATTATTAAATTTCACTCCTGTTTTGGAAGTAGAAAAGTTTGATTTTTCTACATGTAAAGGAGGGGCGGGGCTTATCAGGACAGCATCTTCAGAGGTGGTTAAAGGAGTTGGTGATGGAACCAGAGGATCGAGGGATACCATAAGGATGTCATCACTTGATGGCTCTATTTCAAGGAAGTCGAAATCCATCTTTAATAAAGAAATAGTATCACAATTTAAAAAAACAATTTGTTCAAAATTCAAACTATTAGGATGAGAATGATTTAAAAAATCAATTTGTATTGGTGAGTGATATGGTTGTAATAAATAAGAATTTGTGATTGTTATTTTATTTGGATTGCGCTCTTTCCGACGGTCAATTAAATGAAAACGGCGATCATTTTCTTAATTTATTATTTCAAATGGCCCTTTCCATCGTGGCATTAGTTTTTCAACAAAGCCAGGTTTTCGTGTGTAATCAGCCAGTAAAACAAGGTCATTGATTTTAAATGGTTTAGTGGGATGATGTAAATCATATTTATCTTTTTCATGCTTTCTGGATTTTTCTGTCATTTGCTCGGCTAAGTC
This sequence comes from Lipothrix lubbocki, assembly GCA_034696945.1. Classification (NCBI taxonomy): domain Eukaryota; kingdom Metazoa; phylum Arthropoda; class Collembola; order Symphypleona; family Sminthuridae; genus Lipothrix; species Lipothrix lubbocki. The sequence goes on from JAQGAK010003804.1 coordinate 13,076, forward strand.
ATGTGATAATTTAACACGTTGTTCAGTTTGAATTGGGTTAAATTGTAAGCATTGATTTAATGGCGGAATGAGTTTATCACATGGAAGAAATGGTTCCCTACCAAATAAAAGGTAATATGGGGAAAAATGTGTAATTGTATGCATAGTAATATTGTGTGCATAAACTGCCCAATGTAACCGTTGTTCCCAAAGAGAATGATCAGACTGAATGTATTTAGCAATTATTCTCTTTATTGTGTCATTATTTTTCTCAGATAAGCCATTCGTTCTATGACAATGTGGTGGGGTTATGTGTAGTTTTATAGAAAAATAGTCACAAAATCTTTTAAAAGTTCCTGAAGTGAAAGCTGCCCCTGAATCGACGATTATTTCGGACGGGATCCCATGGCGTTGGAAAATTTGGGAAGTAATTCCTTTTATAGCATTTCTGGAGTCTTGGGAAGGGACTGGGTATACTTCTATATACCGAGTAAGGTGGTCGCTGATAATTAAGGCAAATTCGTTTCCCTCTGGTGACTTTGGGTAAGGCCCTTGGAAATCAATTCCAAGTGTGTGAAAAGGTGTATTAAAAACATTTAAAGGAAGCATTGGTCCGGATTCCGTAAAGTTTCTACGGTTGTATTTTTGACAAATATTGCAGCTACTGACATAGTTCATTACGTCTTCTTTCATACGTTTCCAATAAAATCTGTTTCTGAGAGTATGCAAGGTTTTTAAAGTGCCCAGATGACCTCCCGAGACGGAGTCATGTACAGATTTAATAATATTTCCTCGTAAACCTTTTGGAATGCATATTTTCCACAATCTGGGTCCAAATTTAAAATCGGAGTGGCAAAG
>JAQGAK010003805.1:0-13907 GCA_034696945.1 Lipothrix lubbocki
TTAACGAGAACCCGTTTTGGTGCATCAAGAGATTAGGTGGAAACGATTATAGCACCTCCTGAGGTTTGGCCGACGATATGCTAATCTGCATAGGGTGATGTTACAAATTTTGGTAAATGCAAATGAATCTGGGGTTGAACTTGGGGTAAAAGGACCCAAATGAGGTATTTCCGTAAAGAGTATAGATCTTTTCATAGACAGATAAATGTTCAAAACACGACTGCCTAACTCTTCGCCAAAAATATGTTGGAATATAGGGACAGAAAGACCAGGTCATACAATATCACCCGCAATTATTTATTTGTATAGCTACTTATGCTATAAGCTCTAACATGGCGGGCATTGGGTTGGGACAACTTGATTAACCGAACAGTTAACGGATTTGGGCGGATTGGGTCTTTGATAAGTTAAACTTTGTGGGTTATTCCTTATTTTTGCCGTGCGGAGCACGGGCTTAAGCCTAGTTTCTAAAAATATTATAATACGAAATACGATTAGATCTCCGCGCGCGTTCGATCTACTCGTCAGCGACCCCAACCCCACACCTCCTACCCCCATGGTAATGACGGAATTACGGACGTCACAACGAAATTATTAATAGAGATTAATAATAAAATATTACAAACCTATTTTATATATAATCAAATTTTAATTAAACTGTGATATATACATTTGGAACGGAAAAACCCACCCAATGCAATTTCTTAGCATACGATGAAGTGTAGACATGAAAGGAACGTGTGCTGACGGGATTGAAGAGAATCCTCTTCAGAATCCCACAATTACATTTTACTGACATGTTTTCAAAAAAAATTAAACTTTCCAAAACTTTTTACGCCTTATACTTACGCGGCCCATGCCATTGCTATTGATGGTAGCTCCTATCGTTCTATCCTATAGCTCAGCTCCAACTCTCACTCTCATCTCATGTCTCTCATCATCTCGGTTCCTTTTGCCACATTTTATTTAAAAATTCTGATTTTCCCCGCCGCAAGATTTAGTTCCCCAGCTTATACAGGGCAACAATTAGGTATAAAATAATAACATTAGATTGATTAGGTACTTTTTGAATTAATTATACTTAAACATAATTAATTACTACGGTGCTTTTGAGATCTTGAAGTATTCTGCAGGGAATAAAATCAACAAAGAACACTCGACCACTGAGGACGCAAAAGAGTATGCATATGTAAATACATTACATACTAAATTACTTATGCATATTGCATACTCTCTAGTCTCTAGAGTGAACCACTTATGCATACTCTCAATAATTTAGTACTTATACATACTCTCAATGGTAAACCCCATATGCATACTCCCCATGTTAATTTCCATATACACTTAACTCTCGCTATAAGAGAACGCTATAAATCACTAAAATCAGACTCTTATATCGGAATTCCCTTATAGAGAGAGCTAGTAGGCACATAACTATGTATGATATGTGGGCCAAAATGATCTCTTACACAATGAGTTCTCTTATATGGAGGTCTCTTATAACGAAAGTCCGGTGTACATACTCCCTGTGTTAATTCCCATATGCATACTCCCCACGTTAATTTCCTTAAGCATACTCTCCACGTTAATTTCCTTATACATACTCTCTACGTTAATTTCCGTATGCATGCTCCCCGTGGTAAATTTCATATATTCACATGGTATTTGCAACACCATATTTATACGTTTCAAAGTACTACAAAGAAATTAAAACAAATGGGATAGGCCATTTGTTCGAGCCTTGTTGCTGCCCATGTGTTTAAACGTTCTTCATGTTATGGGATTTCTTTTGTTAATTTCCATATGCATACTCTCCGTGGTAAATTTCATATATTCACATGGTATTTATAACACTAATAGCTTTAAGCCCGTGCTTTGCACGGGAAAAATTCTCTGATTGGTCGTTAAATGTTGTATTATGTATGGCGCGAGAATTTGAAATCTTACAGACGTTTAGTGCGTATATTGGTGAGGATACTGAGTTCTGATGAATGTACTGGTTATTTCATAAAACTATTCGTAATTTCAAAAATTTGCTGTCCAAATTATTTACTTGAGGTTCATGTAATGCTGGAATTCTGGTTTAATTTTAAAGTTACACACGCCCTGACATATTTCAATTCGTTCTAACTTCTAACCCAGTCTTTGGTCCATGCATTGAAGACAGAAACAGTTCAGTTCCGACCAAAATGGTAAGGTTAGATACCTAACCTACCATAACTTTTCTGGAATGTGCCAGCTCGTTGGCAGCTTAATTTCCGTTTTTCCTACTATGGTCTGGTATCCAAAGCCAGAGCTTACAAGGTTTCCGGCTCAAGTTCGAAGATTTTTGCAAGCGAGAGCGCGAGCGGGAAGAATTCCTACTAAGTGGAAGGCGTAAATACCAGGAAAATGGATTTTATCAGGAAATAACGTTCAAGAAGATGTTACTTCTATTTCAATTTCTTGGTTGCTTAGCCCTGCTATGGGTTTACAATGATGGTTCGTTCAACTTTCTCGTTTTATACTGATACGGGTTAATACTTCATGAAAATGTTTACGGCTCCGTTAATTATAAAATGGAATGTTTTTATATAAGCATGCTAGAATTTAATATACGATCAAGTCTTTTATCATTTGGGAAGCTTGGCGGATGCAACGTAGGTTTGCATTGCTTTATACTGTTACCACCATCAATAAATGGTTGCTCCCGGATGAAATATATTAATAACATAATTATGTGGTCACAGGAATGAACATAATTAATTATAAATTATTAGTTGATATTAATAAATTCCGAATTGTATGTAATAGATAATGTATTATTCGAATATGACGACAGTAAATCAATCGTTCAATATTATCTCCGTGAAATATATAATATGAAGTGGGTAATCAACATACCGGCATGTATCGATTATAAAACAACTTATTGGGATTAAAACCAGTAAAGTGGCGATCAGACGGTTGTCAATAAGATTATTAAAAGATAAGGCTAATGCAAGTATGGGATTTCAGGTGATAATTAATTGCTCCTGATAGGGAATTCAATAGGCAATGATGATGATGTCTGGCATCTCATGTGATGAAATACCTGGACGATGATGATAATAGATTGCACACCTGATTCTTATTGCCATATAGGTCAATATTCATAGCCCACTTTGCTGCTCTTGATACTCCATTATTGGTTTTCAGTGGAGATTCTACATTTGAATTACTTAATAATTAATCACCGTGAGCGTAATGCAAAGAGAAAATGATTAGGAAATATTGAAATTCCAAGAGTTGAAATGTGTGAAGTAGTTTGCAAAATTTAGGCAAATAGCTTTTTATAGTAAATTATTTAGTAGCCAGAAATTTAATTGGCGATGGATTTTACCCAAAAGAAGCACGTGCCCAATCCACGGGCAACTACAAATATCGTCTCGAAATTATTCTTTTGGTGGATCTTCCCTTTGTTTCGCAAGGGAGCTAAGCAAGATTTGGGCATTGATGATCTCTATGATGTGCTTAAGGAGGATCAGTCGGGGAAATTGGGGAAAGAACTGGCGGAGTAATAATTTCTCATAACGTTTTGTACTTAAAATCAACGCTTCTTAAAGCAATTTGTTCTTAAAGCATTTAATTTAAACTTAATTTAAACTTATTTTAATTTAAAATAAATTTAATGTACTTTAAAAATATTAATTATTAAAAATATTTTCAGAGTTAATTGAATGAACGAGAAGTTAGCCCAAATTTACCAGCAGTATTTTTTAATTTTAGCGCCTGGGATACGCAATGTAAAGATGTAGAAAAATCTGGAAAAAAACCAAAATTTTACAAATCTCTATTTAAAGTTTACTCCAGATATTACATTACTAGCGCTTTGGCACTTGCGGTAGATGAACTGGTCATACGGTAAGCTATTTATTTAAATTATTATTTAAAATTATATTAAAAGCCTTTTAATTTAAATAAATAAAATGTAATTAAATGTGGCTGAAAATATATGTTCCAAATTTTGAAAATAGCGTTGGTCAGACAATATTCCTCCAGCGCTTAATCGCGTCGTTCACAAATGGAGCCCCCAAACGTGACCAATATTTGTACGGCACTGGCGTTATCCTGACAACTTTCTTTCATACGATGGTCCTCCATCCGACGGTCTTCGGTCTTGTGCACATTGGTATGAAATGCAGGATTGCCTGTTGCTCCGTTATGTATCGAAAGGTAAGTTTGTTATAACAATTATATAATTTCCTTGACCATACCAATTTAAATAATGTTTCTTACGAATTAGGAATTTTAATAGAAAATTTAATATTTTGTCCAGGCACTGAGACTGAGTAAAAGCGCACAAGGCCAGACAACGATAGGTCAGTTGGTGAACCTGATGTCAAACGATGTCAACCGCTTTGACCTTAATCTCCTTTACCTGCATTATTTGTACTTGGGACCGATTCAAGGCTGCATCTTCACTTACTTGCTGTGGACGGAGGGAGAATTCAAAGAGGCTTGCCTTGCTGGAGCGGCATTTGTCGTTCTCTTAATGCCGATTCAATGTAATTTTCTAAATTTCCTATTTATTAAATTCTCTCAAATTTATTCAATTTTAATTTTTTAAAATTAATTTTTAAATATCTAAAATTTAATAAACTAAAGTTTAAACAATTATTTAATTAAATCAATAATAAAACTGCGATTACTATTTTTAATTACTTAATTTATTTGTTGTGCCTTTTTTTATTTCAGACTACATTGGTAAACTGTTCTCAGTGTTCCGATTCCAAATCGCCCTCCGAACAGACAAACGTGGTCAAATAATGAACGAGATCATTATTGCAATGCGGGTTATTAAAATGTACGCCTGGGAGAAGCCCTTCTCTGCAATGGTGGATGAATTGCGAAGGTACTGCATGAAATCCGAAAGTCATTTGTGCCAAAGTGTAATTTTAAAAAGTCTCAATTCTTTTATAATATTTTAATTAAAGTCATATATTCAAATTGTAAAATTACAGATTAGAAGTCAAAATTCTAAAGAAAACTGCCTATCTCCGTGCATTCTACCTCTCTCTATTTATTTCCGCCTCAAAAATGATCACATTCTTTACTCTCATGGCATTCGTTTTGAGCGGCGGCGTTCTCCGGTCTAGTAATATTTTCTTTATGGTGACGGTCTACACTATCATGCGACAAGTCATGGTGAGCTTTGTTCCCGTGGCAGCTGCACAGATTGGTGAACTAATTGTGTCCATGAATCGTATTGAGGTAACTTTTTAATTTTTAAACATATGTTTTTTATATTTAAAAATTTTAAACAATAAATTTAATTAAATATTTATAGGTGTAAAATATTTAGAATTTATAATGTAATAATTTAATTGACATTAATGAAACATGTAAATTATATTAAAATAATATAATTATAATAATTTGCATTAAATTTATTTATTTTTGTACTAAATCAATATTTTAAAACAAGATTACTATAGCAATTCTTTTGTTTAAATTATTTCCCAGGATTTTCTACTTCTGGATGAAAAGAAACCTACGGATGCTTTGACAATATTTAATCGTAAAGATTCCGTAAAGAAGTTGTCCGTCATGGATACTTCCGTTGTCATGTCGAATGTCCACGCCAAGTAAGGTTTTTATTTAAAATGCTCATTTAAATTCAATATCATTTTATTAATTGCAGAATTTATTTAAATGTTTGATTAAATTTGAAAATTTAATCCATAATAATCTTCAGTTAATTTTTAAAACTAAACCAGCAATGTCATTTCATTTAAAATATTAATTATAAAATTTTTACTACAGTTTTATTTTAATCAAATGTAATTTTAAATAAAAAATCGTTAATTTCAAATTAAAAAATTAATTAATTTTAAATAAATAAAAATTATTTATTGATTTCATAAATACTATAAATTATTAAAATTTGCAGTTGGACAAACGAAAGGCCTACGCTTCAAGACTTATCCCTGAACCTGCGAGGAGATAAATTAGTAATGGTAATAGGCCCTGTTGGATCGGGAAAGGTAAAAAACTCACAATGTTAATACAAAATATTCCTACAAATATTTACTTGAACTATTTTTAAATAAACATTTATTGTGGCAGACCTCCTTCCTCCACGCTCTCATCTCCGAACTGCCGATCACGAAGGGAAAATGTGTAATTAACGGGAGGACTTCGTATGCTTCTCAAGAGCCTTGGATATTTTCAGGGAACCTCCGTCAAAATATTTTGTTCGGGCGGGAATACAAGAAAAGTCTGTACAGGGATGTTGTGCAGGTTAGTGCACTGGAAGAAGATTTGAAGCAGCTGCCCTTCGGTGAGAACACAATTGTAGGAGAGCGGGGTGTTGCACTCAGCGGAGGACAGAAGGCGCGGGTCAACCTAGCAAGAGCGCTCTACCAGGACGCAGATATTTACTTATTGGACGATCCTTTGAGCGCCGTAGATGCGCGCGTGAGTCGGCACATTTTTGAAAAATGCGTCCGGCGTTATTTGAAGGGGAAGCTTCGGATCCTGGTCACGCATCAATTGCAGTATTTGCCACAAGCGGATCATATTGTTGTGCTGAATCAGGTTAATTATTTTTGTAATTATTTTAAAAAAATTATAGTTTGGATTTGTGTGTATTTGTTAATTTATTGCACTCGAGTTGACTTATTTTTGGAAAATACATTCTGAAAATTTGTCCTGATATAATATTTATTCACAGGGTCAAATCCTAGCACAGGGAACGCACCATGAACTGGTGGAGCGGGGGATTGACTTTGTTAGTTTAATGGCGAGCGAGACGGAAGAAGATATGCAATTGAGGCGTCGGGAGAGCGTTGCGCGGCTCAAGAGTATGGAAGTCAGTAACCCATTTACTTCCCTTTAATTAAATTTTATACAAATTTATTTAAATTTGTGAAAATAATTATTTTATTTTTTACTATTATTTCTATTTAGCTCCCTCTAGAGGCTAAACAAGTCCACGATGACAAGCCCGTCGCTCAAACAGAATCAATGGCGGGTGGTGCAGTCACTGGGCGAACTTACTGGCAATATTTCAAATCAGGAGGAAGTTACATTGGAATGTTCTTTTTGTTTTGTGGATTCGTTTTATCTCAGATTTTGTACTCTACGGCGGATTACTGGTTGTCTGCTTGGTAAATTTTTTCAACATATTTTCCCAAGTTGTACCATCCAAACAGCAATTTAACACGGCCAAAGAATTTATTTTAAATAAATATTTTTTTAAATAAATAATTTTTTTTAACTAATACAATATTTTTGTTTTTCAGGACAACACAGTCAGAAAAACGCCGTGCGTGCGAAGAACGAGCACCAAGTACTTCAAGTACAGATGCTCCCGATTGTGAATACGATGAAGATTTCTATTTCTACTTCTACACTGGCCTGATTGTGGCCATCTTTGTAGTAACCAAGGCCAGGGCCATATATTTCTTCCAGTATTGCATGGACATTAGTATCAACGTGCACAATAGGATGTTCCAGAGCATGGTGCGGGCTCCTACGAAATTCTTCGATGAAAATCCTTCGGGTAAGATGGAGGAAATGTTTTAGAAAATGTATTAAAATAATGTGTGGAAACAATTTTTAATTACAATTTCTTATTTCTTCCTTTGCTATTACTTAATAATTTGTACCTGATAGGCCGGATAATGAATCGATTCACAAAAGACATCGGTTCCATGGACGAGCTTCTGCCTTCGGCGTTCTTTGATGCGCTGTCAATTTTTCTGTTGATGGGTGGAATTCTTGTCGTCATTTGTATATCAAACTACTACGTGATAATTCCCGCCGCCGTTCTAATCATTGTTCTTGTACTTATTCGGAGATTTTTCATCAAGACTTCTCGGCATGTTAAGAGGATTGAAGCCGTCAGTAAGTTTTTTTTAGAATTATCATCAAATTTTTATTTTATTTTATTCATTTGTAAAAATTGAATATTTTATTACATAAGCAATAGAAAATTTAATTAAATCGAGTTTAGGCCAGAATTAATTAAAACTGGAATTAGATTACAACTAAAAATTACTCGAGTAAAGTCTGAAATTAAATTATTAATTAATTAATTTTAAATATTAAACTAAATAAAACTATTCAGCAACACTAAAATTATAAATAATCGGCCTTTTAAATGCATTCCAGCTCGCAGCCCTGTTTTCACCCATTTAGCGGCTACAATTCAAGGATTAACCACGATTCGAGCTTCTGGGAGTGAGACAATACTTATTGAACAGTTTGATGGATGTCAGGTAGAATTTTCAGTTTGACAATAATTTTTTTCAATTATTTTAAAAAACAAAATTTATTTTAAAACTTATTGATTTGGTGTACTCTTATCAAAAGCTAATATGCAATAAGATTTTTTGTCATTTAGTAAATATTAATTTTGATTTTTTTTTCAGGATACTCATTCTTCATCTTGGTACACATTTATTGCTGCAAATCGATGGTTTGGAATATGGCTGGAAATGATTTCTGTGATTTTTCTAATCTTTGTAACCTACGGTTTCATGCTGTTAGAAGAGTGTAAGCGTTATTATTTTATTTATTTATAATTTTGTTTATTTATTATTTCGTTATTTATAATTTTGTTTATTTACTATTTTGTTTATTTATTATTTTGTTCATTTATAATTTTATTTATTTATTATTTGTATTTTGCTTTTAATAGTCGATGTGGGGAACTTCGACGGCGGCCAAGTTGGTCTAGCTATTTCCTCGGCGCTCTCGCTAACAGGAATTTTCCAATGGGGAATGAGGCAGTCGGCGGAAACGGAAAACTTGATGACATCAGTAGAACGAGCTTTGGAATATTCTAGATTGGAACCAGAAGCTCCTATGGACTCAAAACCAGGTACCGGAATAAATTTTGTGACAGTTTAATTATAATTATCAATTATTTATTTTGCAAGTTAAATACACGAATTGTTTATTTATGTGCATACTCATTTCATTTCAAAAATAATTCATCACATTTAGACAAAAAGCCACCAAAGTCCTGGCCTTCCGGCGGAGCCATAAAATTCCGAAATGTTTTCCTCGCATATGAAGACAAGGACGTGCTGAAGGATCTCACATTTGAGGTGAAAGCTCGGGAGAAAATTGGAATCGTTGGGAGAACGGGGGCAGGGAAGAGTAGCATGATAGCTGGGCTATTCAGGATGACGGAGCCCCGTGGGGACGTTTTTATCGATGAAGTCCGCATCAATGACATTGGTCTTCACGACTTACGCAAAAATATTTCAATTATCCCGCAAGATCCTGTTTTGTTTTCTGGAACTGTTCGATATAATCTGGATCCTTTTGATCAGTTCAAGGATGCTGATCTTTGGACAGTGATTGAAGAAGTAATGCGAATTTAACAATTACAAATAGTAATTTGTGTTTTATCACAATATTTATTAATTTAGTATTACAATGTTTACAATATTTTAATTTATGTAAATCCAGGTCGAACTCAAGGATGCGGTACCAGCGCTAGATTTCGAAGTGTCGGACGGCGGAACTAATTTCAGTGTCGGTCAAAGACAGTTAGTCTGTCTTGCAAGAGCGATCCTAAGGAAGAATATGATTATTATCATGGATGAAGCAACGGCTAATGTGGATCCTGGGACAGATAATTTCATTCAAACCACCATCAGAGATAAATTCCGGGACTGTACTATCATCACCATTGCCCACCGGCTGCACAGCGTTATGGATTGTGATAGAATTCTTGTACTGGATCACGGGGTTTTAAAAGTAATTTTGTATTTATTTTATTTCGTTTTTATTTTATTTTGTATTTATTTTATTTTGTATTGCTGTACAACGTTGTTTTTATTAACAGGAATATGACCACCCGTTTAAGTTACTCCAGAATCCTGAAGGCATTCTGAGTTCCATGGTAGCGAATACTGGTGCTGCGAGCAGCAGAATCCTGAGAGCTGTAGCAAAAGACGTACGTTTTTATTATTGTTGTTGTGTTATTTTTTATTGTATTTGTACTATGAATTTTTGTTGCTAATAACAATTTTTTTCATTAACATGAAATTTACCTAAAAATTCCTGAATTCCTAATGTATATAAGAAATTAAGTGTATTATAAGAAAAATAATTTATTATTTTGAAATATATTCACAGACTTTCACCGGTCGCAGACCATCCTTTCAAGCTGACACTGTCAGTCTGTTACGGCGAGCGAGCAACCATGAAGTGGTGCTTTCCAGTTCTTCGGACGACGAGGAAACTGTAAAAGAGAGGGAAAGAATAGAAGCTCTAAAGAAAATAATTCATCAGTACACTGATTCCGAGACGTCCGATAATGAGGTATCTGACAATCGCCGACCTTCAGGTGGGACAGGCCGCAGAGTTTCCTTCGCCGCAGATACTCTTCAACAGACATCTGTACAGGCCAATCAAACTAGCGATGACACGGATTCAGTAGGAGGTTCGGATGTTTCGGAAGCCCATGAGTCGGACCAAGCTGGTTCAGATGTTTCCGAGGAGAATTTACCCGTAGTTTCTGAAATCCGCAAGTACAGCAGCGGTAGTTCCGTCGTTTCTGGAGAATACCAGGGTAATGCTGGCTCTGACGTTTCGGAAGCCGAGTCACATTCTTCTAATTTAATTTAATCAATTAAAATAAATAAAATTATTTAATTACATAATGATTCTAATAATGATCATAATGATAAGCAATATAATCTAAAATTATCGCTACAAAAATATAAAAATAAATTGTTGAAATTTCTAAAACAAGAAGGGTTTTTATTGTTGAATTTAATTTAACAAAATTATTATCACTAAAAGCAATAAAAATGATAAATTAAATCATACAAACCTTGCCTGCCACATTAATCGCAAATTATTCAGAATGACATTGTTTTGTATTTTTATATCCTTGAAGTTAAATTGTAATAACAAAAATTAGGTCATCATTTTATTTGGCACTGGAGGTGGCTTGATTTTATCGTAATTTGTTGCGCTTCTGCAATTGTGTACATAATAACTGTTTTGCAACATAATTTATTGCCTGAAATTGCACTGATAGTCATGTCATAATTCCTTTATATTAAAATGTACATAAGTCTCAATGATATTTTTGTTGTTATTTGTTTTTGCTTTTAAAGCAAATTACTCTTCCTAGTTACATATTTTCCGGTGAAACGGTACGTCGCAGATCGCAGAGCATCGAAAATAGATACGCTTGACAGTGGAAGTCTACGCGAAATACATAAGAGAACGTCAATAACATCGATATTGCTTTATCGTTTTCAAGTTGGAAAATCCATATACCCTCGTCTAGTATTTATTTATTTATATACTCCGTTGGTGCGTGGCTTGTCTGAATCGATTGTCTTCAATGTAAATAATCCTGAGAGCACAGTCCTGTCGTGTCTGACCTCACATGGCTAATTTATTTCTAATAGGAATGAAACACTAATTGGTGGAAACTGTGCATTTTCATGTATTTATAGATATTTGAAATTGCGGTTACGCGTATTTGTTTGCACCTGCAATGAGTAATTTTACATGTGTTGCCAACAGGTAAAACTAAAAGGTGTACATTCCCGTTTATGTAACTGCTGATTGATGTATCTATACATATGTATATATAGTACTTATATATATATATATATATGTAAATTTGTAACTATGTGCATGTCATGTGCAAATAATTTTACAATTCTGTTTATGCTCTTGTAGCTTGATATTCAATCATAAAAGCCGCAAAACGACCTGCAATAATGCAAGAAATTATACAGAGCTGAGTAAATCGCTATTTTCGCCAATAAAGTAACATTAGTTCTAGGAAGCGAACGATAACTATTGTCACAGTTTTACCAGCATTACCAAACTAAAGCGTTTCAGAAGAATAAATTACTACATGATTTTATATCCTTTTAAATTACATGATCATTATTCTAGGGAATAAAGACAATCCTGCAGTAAATTAGTACCATGGTATGAGTAAAGAGTTGCTAAATACACGAGTTTTTCGGCGAGGTTTTTGTATCAATTTTTGTATCAATTTTTGTATCAATGTTTGTATCAATTTTTGTATCAATTTTTGTATCAATTTTTGTATCAATTTTTGTATCAATTTTTGTATCAATTTTTGTATTAAATTACTGGTAGACTGAATTTGCATCGTTACTGATCCGTTTCCGTGTACTTTTGGATTCAAAGATGGGCAATTAACTTTTTTGTAATATTAAGTACAAGTATCTATGGAAACCTTTTAATCGATGAATTCAATGAGCAAGAACATCTATAAAAATAATTTGAGTATTTTAGCAACGCAATATTTAAAGCATTTGTTGGATTTAATTGAATTGCAATGGACTTTACAGCATAAAGGTGGTTGACAATTATCAGTCAGATTTATAATTGAGGAAATAATCCATGATAAATCAAGGATTTTTTAACCTCACAGAAGTTCATTTGTGCGTACTCCATTTCACTATCTGGCATTTCCCATATTACATGTGCATATGTAGATTCTCAGCAGCACTGATAAGAATGGGGTGAGAGACTAAAATTAATCGAAATAAACAATAAATGGAACCACTTTACTTTACTTAATCAAACAATATACTGAAAACTCTAAATTAACAAATACAAATAACTTCTGTGCAGATTGTGACCGTTGAAACGATGATCTATCTGAGAGTTACACTTGTTTTCAATCATTAATTAATCAGTCCCTGACGTTTTAAGCTACAGTGTGAACAATCATATCTGTCACACTCACCAGGATTTACTCTTTTTCTGGGATAAAAAGATCTTCAAAAGGGATTAGTTCGTATCACAAATATCGCAGTTTCAGCTTGAGTTTTGAAGTCACCGGTGCAGTTATTGATTTACGGTTGTTTGCTAAATAGCCACACTTGTCAATTAACTAAATATATTAAGAATCAATAAATATTTGATAATAAAAGACAGATTTAAATCAGTCAATAGGGAAAATAAGTAGCAAATATTAAATTGCAATTAAGGAAATAAGTTACAATTAATTATGTCTTCAGAAGAGAAACTCGAGGATAGCCCCGGGGAAGAGAAACGAGATGTGGAATCGACGGCAAAAGTAATATTGAAAGCTTTTGCAAATAGATTTTATGCTATGGGAATCATTATTATACTTATAATTCAGAAATAAATACACATTCAAGCTCCAATCTTTATTAAAAAATATTATTATTGTGCTTAATTACATATAAGTTTATTTAATTCTAATTATTTAATTTTTACAGAAAATTCCATACCCAAAGCCGGTGTTCCTGATCTTAGCTCAGGAGTTCTGTGAAAGGTTTTCTTATTATGGAATGCGAGGTAAAACGGAATCATTTATTTCTTAAATACGAAAATGTTGAAAATAAAATAAATTGCAGTGGGGAGAATTGATTATTTACTTATTACTCGTTTAATTTGGTGAAAAGAAAATTTAACTTATGATTTTAATTTAATCGATATTTAACAGCAATTCTCACATTGTACCTGAGGAACGTTCTTAAATTCGAGGAGAAGACAGCGACAGCTATTTACCATGCTTTCACTATGTTTGCCTACTTTACACCCTTATTCGGGGCAATGTTGGCCGACTCGATTTTGGGCAAATTTAGGTAAGTAAAATAAGAACAGTTTACATTATTTTGACATCCAAATGCTACAATTTCTGGATCTATATTTAATCGTTTAATTCCAGAACTATTTTCTATCTCTCTGTGGTCTATGCTTGTGGAAATATTGTCCTGTCGTTAGCAGCCACGCCACCTATCAGTTTACCGGCAGTGTAAGCATTTTAGTAATTTTATAATTTGTTATTATTTATTACATTATTAATTTTATTATTTATTATTATTTATTACATTATTAATTTTATTATTTATTATTATTTATTACATTATTAATTTTATTATTTATTATTATTT
>JAQGAK010003806.1:0-13906 GCA_034696945.1 Lipothrix lubbocki
AGTCGTACCCATTTCGCAAAGCCCTCCTTGCCGCGAAGTTTAATATTTACCGACACCTTCATTTTTGTATTAAGATAAGGATTTAAGAGAGTTAAACTCATGAATCGCATAAAATTTGAGCCTCCGTGAATTCAGCTTTTTATGGAAGGTCTCTATGACTGATGTGGGAAGCAGATATGGGCTTGAATTATGCATTAATACATATATACATGTATACATAATGACGCAGCCTTTGAACCGAGCTACTTTTCTTCATAAATGTGGGTCAAATTGGGGGGAAAATGCTCTTCGCATAAATCACCGTCTTTAGGCCTGTTGTTTCATAACGTTTTTGGCGCAGATGTATGTGTAGTTGACGTATAAATGTATCTTAATGTGCGTAGGTATACACGAAGGATTTAACTATGCCGGCAATCAGGAAAAATGTTCTCCATTTTACAGCAATGTATTTGGCATGTGTATAGGTATGTAAGCAGTTTTGGAAATAGTAAATACAGTATTTACATACTTGGAAAATATCAGTATACATGTTTGGTAAGTATACGTATGCATGCTTGGTAAGGACGTACTTGGTACTTGGTAAGTATCAGTATATGAACAAGCTTGGTAAGTATAGATACTTCGTAAGTATCAGTATATGTCATGCTTGGTAAGTATATTGTTTTAACTTTTAAGCCAAATGTAAACATAATACCAAGGTTTACGTTCAAGTACATATACTGTATAAACACAGATACCAAATGTTTTTGTTACTTATAATCTCCGCATAACCCCCATCAGTTCACCTTTGTCCATCTTCTTTGCTATGTGAAGATAAAAGTGTGGCTGTGAACAATAATAAAGAAGATATATACGCACTTGTGTGATAACGTTGTTTTTTACACAACTACACACTCATGAGTATATAGTTACACACAGAAAAAAGTTAAGCGGAGATTAATTTGATTTTAGTCCATCCTAGTCATTATCAGGTAATTTATTAAAGTTCTCTGTATAGTTGACACTTTTCTTTTGAGAAATTTTCAAGTTATTCCCGTTACATTTGGCTGGCTCAGGGCCAGTTCATCTACGCTGTATACTTAAATGTAATATACACCTATAAAGAGTTGGACTATTAATGAGCAACGAGTATGCTCATGTCTGTACACTTCGCTTTTAAAGAAAAGATTTAACTTTTACACAAAGATTTGCGTATATACATATCAAGACCGAGTCAAGTTTAATATGCAGGAGTGGCCTAACAACAACTATTGGCCTGTTGTCATCTCTTAATAGTCTTCCATCCAACTCTACACGACCGAATATCTTTCTTTTATCATTAGTATACACGTATGTATGTATATATAATTATGTACGTACGTGTGCATTATGCATTCCTACATCTCATGAGTGCAATAGTGCAATGAGGCAATGAAGTTTTTAAAAACCACACACCAGTGTATGTCAATGTAATTTTGTTATATTGCAGTGTTGGCAATCTATACAAGCATAAATATATAAATCCCTACATACGTATACGTATAACCACAAATATTTCTGCACCAAAATATATAGGAAAATAATCCTTGTGAATTCACACTGATTTGGTGCTCTGCAGAAATCTCCAGCATTTGATTAAATAACAATTTGCACGTGTGTAATAGAGCTTCCCACTCTCAGAAAAAAATCACAATAGCATTTTTTTTTATTATTTACAAAAGGCGACAACAACACTTTTGTCAGTCAATAGGTTCCAAGCAAATAATAGTTATTATATTAGCTTGGAACTTTATTTATCGTTAGTTAGCTATATATAACAACTGCAAAAGTAACTTTTTTACACGTAGTTTTACCATTTAGTCATATAAGCTTTTTATACAGTTGGACCCATATAGTTCTGAGTAAATGAACCTCACTAATCGTAAGTGCACATGTTTTTTTTACCAAGTATAAACAATTAACATTATTGTATTGACACATTTTTTCAGTGTGAACACAACCTCACAACTGACAGCACATGTACATTGGAGAAGTCCTGTCTGCCTCTGCATTTTATATAGTACAACTCAGCAAGTGAGTCTCGGCTGAATCTGAATTCTGAACTACTATTCCTGTGTACAAGAATAATATGTGTGTGGCCGTGAAGAGCGAAACGAACGTAAAATATTCGCAGAAGCATCGTACAACCGCAGATACTATTCTTCATTATATACCACTAACTACTACTAGTGTTATTTAATGGAGAATATTTTTAGTAGATACTTAAATATATACAATAAGCAATAACTTCATAGGATGAACACATCGGAACACTTGATTACATTTTTACTGCCATCACTTTCTGTGTATAGGTTAATATACTGTAATAATTGCAGTTCATAGACTGGATTAAATGTGTGAAAGTGATTGTGGCAGTGCGTGGAGGAGGAAGCACTGTATACGGAAACTTTTCTAAAATAGTGAATACGCGACGTGTATTTTACTACCAATCCAAGCATTCATACTCGGTTTCTTTAATCCTCAAGTTATAATCATAGCTGGAGATTACACGTGGAAAGCTAGCTACATTTCATCTTTAGATCATCATGAGAAAAAATATTTATTTTTGTTTTTACCTAACTTTCTTAATACTGCTGCTGCTCTCTTTGGTGTTTGGTAAGGATTCGGGTTGAATTTTTATTTTATTTTAATAAATTTATTAAAAGCATTTTAAAAATGCTATACATTGTGAATCACATTTTTAAATTACAAGAAATAATTTCAGATTTAAAAATGATTCAGATTGAAATATGAAAGCCATTAAAGAAATTAAATCGGGGCGGGGTATTTTAATTACTATTCAATTTGAGATTGATTTTCAAATCATTTTTAAAGAATTTTGCTTGCATACATTTACCCTGGAAGTATACTGTCCATATGCGAATAAAATGAAAAATATTTAATAATAATTTCTTAATTCACTGTAATTGTTGTAACTTTAATTAGCCCGACCGAATCCTGTGCCCAACGACGAGCGGGACCCTGACCAAGACCTTGAACATTATGAAAAAGACCATGAGAAATTAACTCCTCCAAGTAGAAGTTCCCACAGACGTCAACGACGTCCAGGTCCAGAAGATCCGGAGGACGAAGATGTCATAAAAGAGCTTGAATATGCGTTTGGGGGCATACCTAGACGAAACCGGGATATTTACTACGTTAGGCCAAACATTTTCCAAGATATTATTGACAGTGTGAGATTTAGAGATGGTGAAGATGATAACTGATATGATAATATTAGACAAATGAAATTACCAAGCCATCATTTACGTGGCCAATGTGCTAACAATATGGTTGTAAGTCTATTATATTATTTACTTTACTATGTAAGTTTTATAATATGAAGTTTTTAAAGTTACCAATATACTTGCAAACCATTGTCAAATTATAAAATATTTTATGAACGGATTATACATATATACATATCTATATGTAATTTGACAATAATATATGCTTCATGTAATAAGTGTTCAGCACTCCTGCATCTCAAGGACTTTTATATTATTCTTAAAAATTCTATATAGCCAAAGCGTTGTTGTTGCACTTGACAAAATTCAGTGGCATGATTATTAAGAGGAGCCTTTGGTTTATTAATAGTGTTGCTGGTGATGATGTTGAATGAGGGATGGAAAGTGCTGAGCAATGTTATAATATATGTGATACACAAAGGAGATTTCAATAAAGACTGTTTGTATACCTGATGAAACCCAGCCATGTGAATATATTACATTGAGTTTTATTTCTATAGTAGTACATCCCGAAGTTACAGTACACAATGCATAATCTTATTCGTAATACGGCCTATTATTGTGTAATACAAAAAATGTTTTATAACTTTGTCGACTATAGATTTGGAGAATCATTCAGGAGGATAGGTGAACATTTTCTCTTCATTCTGCTTATATTATAACAATTAACTATTATGACAATTCACGTTTCAAGTATCCTCTATTCAAACATAATGCTTCGGGAGTTATTTTTCTTAGCACCACTTTAGCAGAATAGTCAACTGGGAAAGATTGGAAGTATATAAAAACAATAAGCTTATTTACGAGCTCGTATAATGTTAATACGTACAAAGCTAGTTAACATAGGGAAGAAATCGAAATCGTGACAAACTTTATGCACGTTTTGTAGGTGATAAACGACTCGCTGGTATTGTGTCAAGGAATGTATAATCACTATTTAAATGAAAACGCATTAGAAAAAACGGTACTGCCATTACAACAAGTACATGGACTTTTGTTTTGGTAAAGTTGCTGCGAGTAATAGTACCTTACAAAATAATGCGTATCTTAATTGGTTTAGCAAAAGGTGTCTCCAGTTTTTCAGACGAGGAACGGAGAATCACCGCAATGATAACTGTTTTTATTCATGTGTATATACGCACAACTAACGTATAGCAAGTAACGTTAGTTACTAACAGATAGTTTATATAATAAATGGTATATCTATACAAGTGCATCCCATTTAGATTATGGCCATCATAAATAACTCCAGACGTAATGTCGCCTGATACAGAACTAAAACTAAGTCCTATATATACCGTAATGATTACATTTTAATACAACAACCTGCAAAGTTAACACTATCCTTGCCTATCAATCAGCACCATAGAAATGGCAGGGTCAGCCACTCATAAAAATCCCGTTCCAGACTAGCCATTACAATGCAATTATTAAATTTATGTCTTCCCTATAAATTCAAAGTCAACCACTAAGCCACCTTCCAGAACCAAAGTCTGAATTAATACAATAATAACAATAGCTCCTCCAGAATGCATTCATTCTTATTAGTATTCGTTGTAGTGCTCATATCTCAACAATCACCTGCTGCTCAATTGACAGTAGCCGAGCCAAAGTTTTTAACTTACTACTCAGCAGATAATTTAAATCACGGGCCGCAATTAGAAATCGGAGCTGCCAAGGTTCAGCCCGTTCCATATGAGACCAATCCTTTATTCAGACACAATTTCCCCACACAAAAACCGGACAATCATACTTTATCATCATATTCAATAAATTCTACATCACATTTGCTAACGAACGCCTCTGGAACAGGAACAACTTCCGCGCCGCCGGAACCATTTAAGTATGAAAAGCCGCCAGGTAAAGAGCCTGGAGAGGAATTGGAGGACGTTCTTACAATAAGCAAAGAGGAGAGTGAGGAGAGTAGCGAAGAGAACAGTGAGGAAGAGGGAAGTGAGGAAGGTGGAGGAGCATCGGGAGCTACGAAAGGTGAAGGAGGCGAAGAAGAAGAAGAAAGCTCATCAGAAGGTGCTGGAGGTGCGGGAGGGAATCAGCAAACCAAGGTCGGCGGACAAAACTTCATCAACTTGATCGGTTCAGATTTCCAGCCCGGTCGTCTCGTCAATATTTTCTTCGGTCTGGTGCTCCTCATGTTCATGATGATCGCCCAGGGATACATGATGTGGGTCTTTGGTATAGCCTTCCTCCCCGGTACACGCTCTCTCGAGGAATGGCAGTTCAACCCTGAGGCACTTGAACGGGCCGTGGACTTCCTCATCGAAGCTCTTGAATATTTCTTGCAGTGAAAGGGAACCTAAATTTGAGCTGTAAATAGTGTCGCGACATACAATTGATTCTGACTGCCTGCATTCAAAGCCTTAAAATTTATTATTAAGTTGTAATAAATAACAATGGATGGAACAAAAAAGATTTCTGTGGCATTCTTTCTTCCTCAAGTTCCTCACACAATGTGTAGCTACTTACATACTTTTCAACTAATGACACACAATTCCAGTTTTCACAAGTCATATTTTTAGGTGTAGTTTTGTCCTACCTTGATATTTATATATCTTACTGTTGGCTATACTCAGAATTTTGCATATTTGTAGATATGTACATTTAAGAGCTTCCACAACGGTTCAGGAAGTTTCTCGCCATATTATATTGTTCTTTCTATTTGTGCAGCCTGGCAAGGAATACCGGGATAAAATTGTCTGACCACAAGACTTGGGATACGTGTTCATGTGACATGTTGTACTCTTACAATTTATTACTTTTGTAATGTAATAATATCCATTTACTACATATTATCATTCAACCTATTATATTACCTATACATATTACATATAAAGTTTACAGCATTTTGGAAATTATTGTTGTACATGCTCAAATGAATACAAAAAAGTGACACTGGACCATGACATTCCTCCGAAGTGTATTTCTTTTATTTTATTGTTGGCTCTGTTTGTCTCCAGAGATATTTGGTGAGGTTTAATTTATAATAATTTTTACTCTTTCGTTATTTAATTCCTAATTTATGTAGTCTCATAAAAGAGATGAATGTATTACAGCAGACATAGGTTCTCATTATTTACGCTTAAATTATGGTTAGTGTTACCAAATAAAATAAAATGCTGTTACTTACCACATATATATTTAAAAATTCTTTGCCTATAGAAATCTGTATTTTTACTGTTTAAAATAAAATCTGCTTTTACTGTGTAAAATAAAATCTCTGCATTTTTACTATGTAAAATAAAATGTCTACAGGTATTTAAGCAAGCTTTAAAAGTTTTGAATTTTACAGTTAATGTACATGCTAGTATACAGAAATAATAAATTAATAGTAATAATAATAATAATAATAATAAATTTTATAAACTGTATAACATGATAACATGATTGCGATAATAATAACTTCACAGCCAAGCCCACCGGGACTATCAACAAACCAGTAAATAATACTGAACAGGAGGAGCTAGAGTTCTATGAGAAACACAATCACGACGACATGTTCCTTCAGCACAAACCCGGAAAAGGGACCGAGAGTCCGAGTGACTTGCAAGTTCTCGAGGAGCTTAAGGTGATATTCCCTGGGATCCGGAGACGCAATCGGGACCAGTACACTGTTCGGCCAAATATTTTCCAGTATTTCATTGACAAAGCAAAAGTACAAAATGAAACAACGAGCAAGAAACTAAACTTTTAATACCAATTGTTGTTTAATATATTAATTTAATAAATGGGAAATTGTGAAAGTAATTATGCATGAATATTACACACGAATAATAAATTATAAGTGCATACATACATAAATAAATAATTGTAATGATAAAGCCATACAATTAAAATAATAATTATCAAATTATATTAAAATAAACAGCTATCAGACATAAATTGTCATAATGAATAAATATATTTTTAAAGTAATTGATGTTAAAAAATGTAAATAATTAGTATTAGCAATCTTGCATATGAATCGGATTCACATAAATTATCCTCTATATTAATATTTTAACATGTCTTTAAAGATTTTATGCGTTCCCTTTCTCCTCTTGAACCCCTTATCCGAACTTAATAATGTTGAAAACAATTTGAAGGTAATCAAGTGAAGACGCAATTTCGAAAGTTTCATTATCCTTGCTTTAGGGTTTGACCTTTGGGTCACCGAGGATTTAACCCAGGTCAAACTATAAACCTTGATGGCATTCAACGACATTTTCAGAAAACCTTCCTTTCAGAAAATAAATACGAGGTTAAATGGGGAGTTTTCTGAAAATCCCGACCGCTTGACCCCTGGGTCACCGAACATTAAACCCGGGACAAATTTTAAACCGTTACGGATTTAAATGACATTTTCAGGAAGCCTTCCTAGGATAAAATCAATACGAGGGTAAATATGGGACATAAACACAAACAATCCAATATGCAATGCAACAATCACTCTTTCCTTCCATAAATAAATTATCCATTTTGTAGAAATCCTTGAAAAGGCGCCAAAATTAATTCAAACAGATTTAACATGACTGTGATTGCGATTCATTCTGGTTTGATATTTTGTATTGTACTTATATTTTAAAGAAAGTTATAAATAATAATTGTAATTATAATAATTGTACTTAATTATTTTAATAAATATTAATTAAACTTTATAACTGCCATCATAATTAAACATTAAATTATTTATAGTAATTAATAATAAAATAATTTAAACTCCGGAATAATGGAGGTAGAATTAGAACGAGAGACAGAATTTGATGATATAAATTCAGTCTGCATAATTTGCTGTGAGCGAATTTCTGTCAGCGATGGATATGCCACAGCAATGCATCCACAATTCCAGAACCCGGAGAAATTAGCTGAACTCTTTAAATTATTCTGCCAATATATGTCGTGGGAGATTGGAAATGACCTGAAATTCAATTTTGTCAAGGAAGGTTTCCCTTTCTGCTCCATTTGCAAAGCGACGATTATAAGCATCTTCAGACTTCATCAAGTGGTTCAAAATGTTATCAAGGATATTAACCAAATTACGACGGATGTTATGGCTAAATTCCTTTATTCAAAAGATAAAAATGATCACATTTCCTATATTTGCGCTAATATTGCCAATACAGATGGAAGAAAGCATGAGCATTTGACGAAGGTGAAACAGATGAGGAACTTTGTGTTTTCACGTGAGAATGAATAAGATGATTATTATAAGAATTTATATCATCAAAATGTATTTAAACTATTAAGAATGATAATAAATTAATTTTTTATTAAACTTTCAGGTTATTCACCAAAAGTTCGAGTAAAACAAATTGTCAATAAGTTTGAGCCGGGGCTTGATGAGGATTTCGAACCGATTGAAATAGAACCGGTGAACGCCAATGACGACAGTACTTTCCTTGATGATTGCCGGGCTCCTTCGGACTCACCTGGTTATTCCGGAGATTCTGATGGAAATTCCTGTTCTCCTGTAAAAAGCAATAATGAAAGCGAGTCTAATGTGAAGTTGGAGCGAATCGAAAACGAATCAACCCTTAAAGTTTACAAGCCATCAATGAAGAGAAAGTTATCCGTATTCTTTGGTGAAAAATTGTTCAATTTTCAATTTCATGCAGGAATGTATAAATGTGGGATATGCGATGTTACCTATCAGAAAAAACTGGACTTGTTGCAACATGCTGGGAAAGAACATTTTATGAAGGGGAAGGAAACTCAAAGAGCTGAAAGACCGTCACCTTCTAAAACACAGGGTGTTCCCATTAAGGTCAAAGTGAAGTCGAAGATTGCAGATACAATCAATTTTTCACCGAAATTCAAAACTTTCGTTCGCCAAATCAGCGATACTAAATTTATATTCGATAAGGAGTTCCCCTTTGAATTGAATTCGGATAAGAAGTGGGTATGTACTACTTGTAAGAAGACATTTTTTAGCCGACATACGATTGAGCATCACCTGCTTGTGAGGAGCTGCAAAAAAGGTAATTAGGCACAATTGAAATACCTAATATGTGCGAGAAAATATTTTAAAGATTTATATTAAAGCTCTGTGTTACCTATTACAGTTAAATCTCAAAATATTAACGACGCAGTGGTTGAGTTGTTAACTGACGAAGAGAAATCGGATCAGGAATCAGATGATGATACAACAAGTAAAACCATTATGATGTATGACAAGTTCCCAATGACCATTAATAAGCGGGGCTGGAAATGTTGCACATGTAGTGAAATATTCAGTAATAGGGATGCTATTAAGCGTCATGTGCTGACGTTGTGCAAAGGTCAGTAGATATTCCTAAATTAAATTTTTTACATTATTGTGCTAAACTAAGTTTTTCGATGTTAAACGGCTGTTTTATATTTTCCAGGATTTGATGCTGAAAACGACAGGTCATGTGTGGAAACAGAACAGAATAAGTTTCTATTTGGCAATAAATATACTTTCGAATTTGTCGATGATACATATAAATGCGGGACTTGTGACATTGCCATTCCGAATCGACAGAAAATGCTCATTCATATTTCTAAAGTTCATATAGGTTTGCAAAAACACTTAACGCACATCCTAACTGTTCCACTTTTTTGTAACTCTCGGAATTTCTGTAAAATACGTTTTTATTCGCTTCTATTAACAGAAAATATTCGCAGAAATGTCAACCATCTTGTAGAACTAAGCCAGAATCAATTTATTTATGCCAACAAATTTTATGCGGAGAAGGTCGGAGATGAATTTAGATGTTGTAGCTGCTCTTTTACCACAAAAACCCGACACTCACTTACCAAACATCTTTATAACAAACATTTGGGTAAGTTTGATTCGAAATTCTAGTAGCAAACACTTAGATGTTTGCACAAAGAATTACATCAAAATTTTTCCTTACTGAACTTAATTCAATCTGATGGTTTAATAAAATATTTCTTGCAGGCGATAAGAAGCACGTTTGTGATGTTTGTGGGAAAGGCTTCCAAATGATGTGCCAGCTCAAAGCTCATCACATGCGTGTCCATAAAGGAGACAAATTTTACAAGAAAATGATTTACGTCTGTGACATTTGTGGCAGGCTGTACAGTAATAAAACGGAATGGGGCTGGCATCAGCAGGAACACGAGGATGTCAATGTTGTTGGAATACCTTGTGAGACTTGCGGAAAATATGTTTATAAACATAAAATGAAAGTTCACTTGCGAAGTCATAATAATAAAGAGTTCGAGTGTAAGGACTGCAACAAAAGTTTTGCCAGCAAGTGGTACTTGTCAGTTCATCTACAGACACATGGAGGAGAAAAACCTTATGCATGTCCTATCTGTGCTACCCGTTTTTCTCAGAAGAGCTCGGTTAGAAAACATAAGATTAAGTTTCACGATGTATGTGATGGTTGATTGATTGCTGGCCAACTGCTGGCTATGTAATACTTTTTGTATAGTATAGATATTATTATTAATAATTTATTATTAATAGTATCACATATATAGTAGTAATAGTATAGATCTATTGACAGTATTTCTTGTGCGTTCGCACTGTTAAATTCCAAGAAGTTGTCGGATTTGTTCTAATATCCATACCTAACAGGGTCAGTGTATGTAAAAATAAGTCAGTGTATGTAAAAATAAGTTAGCTTCTAATCTAATATCAGGCATATTTTGTACTTTTATAAATTGCAATAAACTAAACATTGTGTTTATGCAACTTTTATCTTACTACGTAGAAAAACTGCTTAATTTGAAATAAGCGTAATTTCTTATTAGCATAGACTACCTTGTTTGTTGGAACAGTGCCGTGGTATGAAAGGTAAGCCACAGCGGGTGTAAATGAGTTTGGTACAACTGGAAATAACTGGACAGGTGATTCTTGCCTGTTAGTGCAACCATTATGACATCGGACAAACAACCATAATAGTTAGAGTTATTAACAAATTAACAATCAGTATCTATAGATAGTTTAACTATCAAAATGCAAAAACCGAAGCAGTTCCCCCTATCCCAAAGCGATTCTGATAGTTCTACACTCTGTATGATATGTCATTCTAGGTTTTTCCATACCGCAGATTCAATAAATCAACAGTTCGTATTTGCAGAGATTTTGACAGATTTGTTTCACATGTTTTTGAATGATTTGAAATGGGATCCCACGGATGGAATGTATTTCAATTTTGAAAAAGAAGCATTTCCGTTTTGCGAATGCTGTAGGTTAATCTTACTTAACCTACGTAGTCTTCATGATCAAGTTGATAATCTGACAAAACAAATTCACCAAATTGTTGCTAACATCAATGCAAAGATTTTGATGTCGGGGAATGATATTGAGAATAATAAGGGATCTGAAGTGGGGGGTGAATGCCCAGATCAACATTTACCTAATGTTGATGCCAACTTGTTGAATATGAACTCCAGTATCCCGCAGGAGACCGCGACCCCAGAGGTAACAAAGATACAACGGTTTCGAAAACTGGCATTTAAATGTAAGAAATCTTCATGATTATAAATTACGTATTTTATATTGCCAAATCATCATCATATCAATTAATTTATATTATTTGTTACAGACTACAAGCCTGACGTCAGCATTGCAACAACACTACGGACGATTGCGAATATCCATGTAGCTAAATTAGCTACATTGCTTTCAAATTCTTCAGTTGAGAATTCTTTAGAAACTGTTTCAGGCGATTCAGTAGACTCGGAAAGCAATCACCCTGGAAGTGTGTCACCTGAGTTCAGTTCAAACGATTATGCCGTAGAAGTTGAGGAGGCCAAACCGGAAGCTGATGTCAATCCACGAAATGACAAGCCAGCTGGTAAATACTATATACATGAGCAGTATTATAATTCGTTTTTATACAAGAATTCAATTTTTAAACAATTGTTGTCGACTTTTGTTAAATAGTCACCAGAAGAAAATCCCGAATACAAAAACAAAAACACAGCAGAGAAAAACCGAGGAGTGGTGTTATTCCCATTAAGTGGGTTAAGACAGGGGACTCATATTTGTATGAAAATCAATTTCTGGCGGAAAAAGTTGATGGGATTATGTACTGCAGATCATGCCCTTACACAAGTACAGCTACAAAACATATGACAACTCATGTGCGTGCCGCTCATATAGGTATGTTGACCATTAAATCACTGGCGTATTATTGTCGGGTTAAAAAATTAATACCGCATTGGAACTGATTTTAACAGAGAAGAAGAACACGTTTTTACTCATACGTGTTCTTGAAGTAGGGGAAAAACTGTACCAATACGGTAAATATATGTTTGAAAAACTAGAGGATGGCAAGTTTCTATGTAAGAGCTGCGGAAATATTAAGAAAACAACTTGGGAGATTAAAAGCCACATCCGTCATATTCATTGTCGTAAGTGAATTTATGCTAATTCAAATAGCGTTCTAATTGGGTTTTTCACATTATTCCTCCGTTCATTGTGTTTGATGGTACATACTGTCTGTACATGTATAAAAATACCTCCCATCTATAGAGACAGCAAAAGGCAAACAATATACTTGCGAAGTCTGTGGAAAATGCTTCTATTGGCTATCACTACTTCAAAAACACGTAGCTGTACATGGTGACATCCGTTCCCATGTTTGTGAAATTTGTGGAGAATCATTCAAACAGTACTCGGCTTTGTATCATCACAAGAAACATCGTCATGAAGGAGTGAGGAAGGTGCCCAGAATTGTTATTTGCGATGTTTGTGGAAAACGTACTTCCAAGAGGCGCCTACAAGATCATATGAATAGCCATACTGGAGAGAAACCATACAAGTGCCACATCTGTAACAAATCGTTTGGGAGCTCAAATGTGCTAACTGTACATCAAAATGTTCACAAGGAAAAGAAATATTCTTGTGATATTTGCGGAATGACCTTCACTCAGCAACAATCAATCAAGCGGCATAAGGGCACAGCGCATCCTTAAACTGGCCTGATTTTTAAACTATACTTGTTTTTTATGTACAAAAACTAATATTTTTAAATAATAAAAGGATCAATATACTACATCTACTTCCTCTAGTTTAATAAAATAAATAAACTCCACAAAATTATTATAATCTGCTTTTTTTACCACATTTTAATACTAAAATTCGGAGCGTTTGGATACAAAGAGAAGCAACAATGACTCAAAACAATTTTAAAATGTTTTTACTTCGCACACAGTCTGTCAGGTCAAGTTGTCAAGTATTCTTTCTACTTCTCTTGTATTATAAAGTATATAACTAATTAATAAATTTTAAAATAAATAATTAATAAATCATGAGTAAACTAGTATTAAAGGTTATAGGACCGGGTTAAATGTTTGTTGACCCTGCCAATTATTTATCTAACCTCCCAATGATTTTATATTATGAAGTTGTTTTGAGCATTTCATTGAAAATGGCTACTTGGCTATACATTTTTGGACACATATTTTGTTGAGATTTCAATTTTGATTCCAGCAAAATTTTCAGTTTTTGAGACGGACAACGGATATAGTAGACGTTATAAGCAATAATTTGAGTTAAAATGTTTCATGTGGTATTATTAATATGGTATTTATAACCTAATGATTATAAAATAAATTATAAAATAAATTACATTCAATAAATAAATAAAATAATTCAATAAAATAATTCAATAAAATAATTCAATAAAATAATTCAATAAAATAAT
>JAQGAK010003807.1:0-13904 GCA_034696945.1 Lipothrix lubbocki
TTGTATTAATTTTTGTATTAATTTTTGTATTAATTTTTGTATTAATTTTTGTATTAATTTTTGTATTAATTTATTTTAGTTATTTTTGTATTTCTATGATACTTATTTTGATTTAGTTAGAATTGTTTTACTTTGTATTTATTTTGTGTTTATTGAGCATATAATTTTTATTTGTTTTTTAAATCCTTTCTCCACGCTCAGTTTTCAACTGCTCTTCTATCGTGATCGAGAGTACAATTTGTACCTAATACAACAAACAATTTCAATATTTCGTTTGCACAACAGCTGCTTGTCCTCATTTTTCCATTTTTAAGTTCCTTCTATCCAATTCACTACCATTTTCATAATGTAGAATATACGAAATATAATATTTTTTTTTATTTATTCATCCGTGAAAGTAATAATAAGTGTCTATAGATACTATATTTTGAATCCTATAATATTTCCCTTGGCTTAATTTCCTAGTACTTGGGAATTTGTTTTTATTTCGTATCCTTTGATGCAGTCAAATAGAATTGTTCTTCATCACATCACTCGCACATATGCATTTCCAGCAGAGCACGTTGCAGTCATGTAATGTAACCCAGTTTTTTTGCATTTGCAATATAAATATTTGTTCAATTTCCTTCATCCTCCGGAGCACTTAACTTCTCTATTTTTATAAACTCCACTTCTTCCCTCTCCCAATAATAAAAGACAACGGGATTGACAAGGTTTACTCATACTTTTCTTCAAACAAAATGGAACGGGAAATCAATTCTCGAGCATCTATTAGTTTGCTGAAACATTTTTATATCTGTAAAATTTACTTTTTCTATATATTCAAGAGAAATATAAGTATAGGTACCTAAGCATTACATTTATGAAAGGGACATGCAGTATTTTGTATAGAGAAAACTACAACGTAAATATTTTCTAAACAAAAAGACAGACAGCTACTTTCTGGAAGAAGAAATCAAATGAAGTTGTTAAACTTTTATTACAACATTTTTATTATTTTTAATATTACAATAGTATGTATCTACATATTATTCTGAACTTCTGACGTTTCTTTACGATGCTGTCTAGTCAAATAAAATTCTTGTTTGTTTTTAATGATATTTTTGAAACTAATATTGTCATCATAAGTATTCAAAGAAATTACTTAAGAATTGTTTTAATGTCATTAAAAACCTCCTGTAAAGATCATTTTAACCATCATTAAAAAATTATTTAATATATTTGAAAAATCAATTAAAATATTTAAAAAAATCCTTTAAAACATTAAAAAAATCATTTAAAACATTAAAAAAAATCATTTCAAATGTTTAAAAAATCATTTCAAATGTTTAAAAAATCATTTCAAACACTTAAAAAATCATTTAAAATATTTAGAAAGTCGTTTAGAACATTGAACAAATCAATAAAAATACTTAATATACATATAACTATCTGCACAGTTGGTAAAAAGCAAGAAGAATTCCTACGGTACTACAAGATATTCCACAAATATTCCAATGCAAAACAGACTATCCCGTTTAAAAGCATGACCTTTGCGTTTACATGGTCGTGAGTATAGCGGATTTACGCGGCAAGCCAAATCTCGCTGCTGCTTTGGAAAACTACTGCTAATAATAAGTCTTATTGCATGTTGTAGAAAGGGGAAATATTCCAGCAGTTCCTACCGCCCATGTGTCTTTGCATATGGTAAATAAACGGAATAGTCATTTTTGCATTCCAAACTTTAAAAATAATATTCGGAAATTGTAGCCATTATTCTTATTTACATATATTTTAGCAACTAGTACATATGGTGATAGTTATATTATTTGCTTCTTCAACAACCATATAACGATACATAAGTATCCTCGTCCTGACAGCGGATGGTATTTTGGCACATTCGACCTTGAAAGCTTAATCTACTCAACTCGTTTATTATAAATATAAAAAAGTATAATAATAATAAAATACATTAGTTTAGTCCTCGTTTCCAGGTCAAGACAAATATGGATTGGGTGTAGATGTATTTAGGAACTAAAAGGTCAGTGTGAAAATCAGTTATGGGATAAAAAGGGTATTATTTATAGTGTGCATGACAGGGACTGGAGAAAAGAATGTCCGATATGCGAGTGCATTGGAGGTAGGAAGCAAAAGGGAAAATATAGGGAAAGCACAAGTCTGCGAAGAGACCGAGACTGATACTCCAACGACGTCTCGATTATTCATTGATGTTGTACATTGAGGGAAATATCCAAGGGGAAAGGCTCATTTATATTCGAAACTATTGTCCTGTCTCATTTTTCAATGTCAGTTTAATTCCAGGCTAGCGCTGCTCTGCGGCGGTGGAGGATACGGAGGTATCAAATTATATCAAATTACATATACATAAAACTGCATACAAAGTACACAATTCTTATTAAAATGTTACACATTTTCAGTATAGAAAAGTTGTATATAAATGTACATACGAAATTAATATCAGGTAGGCAGGAGCATAATCAGAATGTTCGGAATATGCAAAAAATCGCTATACATCTCTCTAATAAGTCTAAAGCTTGGTAATGACAAGCTTGACAATGTACTTATTGTTATAGCGTTGCTAGTACAAAAGTACATATGGCAGGAGCTTGACGTGAAATATATTTTTTATCAAATATTTTTACGGGGAGCAACAACATGGGATGAACGGGAGAAGTCGCGGTGGTTTAGAATTTAGAAGCAGCACACAATTTAATGTTTTGAGTATGTAGGAACAGCGCCCGGGCCCTTGACCATACCATTGATATAAAAAGTTATAGTAGCGTATATAGTTTCTTATGGAGTGTGTGTGTAAAAACGCGGACGATGAGGTAGTTGGCTGGGAGCCAGAATGCCCATGGCAATGTACTTGTGAAAATGGGGAAGATGTCGGCGTAAAACTGGCGAATATCTGGTCCTATTCACCATTTAAAAGAATTACAAAGATCCATTTCCCCACACTTCGCAATTCCGTCATACATAAGTTACATTTTACTGGGACGCTATCCGAAGTCTACAGGAGGGGCGTTGCTAAATTTCACAATTTTTAGGTGCTTCAGGTAATTGCAATGAATTAAATATTATAATTTAAAAATCGTAAATTAATGATGAAAAAGAATTATTAAATAAATAAAAATAAATAATAAATAAATAAAATTAATAAATAACAATGAATAATAAAAAAATAAAATTAATAAATAACAATGAATAATAAAAAAATAAAAATAAATAATAAAATAATAATAATAAATAAATAATAATAAATAGTTAATAAATAATAATAATAAATAAATAATAATAAATAGTTAATAAATAATAAAATAAAATTTAAATAATAATTACAGTTACAGGAAACTTGAACATCCAGTTACAAACTTATAGCTTCCATTATGTATCTGTAATTTCTGGATTTAGCAACGCGGCAAAATGAAAGACCCATATCCGTCCCTTGGTCCTTGTCGGGACGTAATATATCCCGACAAATAAAAAAAAACAGGATTGAAATCCCCCGAGAGATTTGTCTCTACAACACTTCCTCGGACTTGTCAGCAGTGAGAAGCAAGGAGCAGTTCATGTATTTTCAAAGTTTGTGAAATGAAGCAGAAGTTATTGAAGTTTTCTTTGAGCAAAATCTTTTTTACATTTTGTTTACATAAAAGTACATACTTATTAAGTTTGTCAAACACAAAACGTATACACAGCAATACTATAGATATATATGTAATACATATATATGTAAAGTTGAAATCATATACATGTAGGGGATTTATGTATATGGAGCATATAATTGGTATATATTATTAAATATATTATATACTACATACACACAGTTCGAATATTCTAGATATAAAATATTCCCCCGAGCTTTTTCCTCGGATCTCATATCCTTTTAAATCGAATCTCCTTTCCCTATAGTCACCTATGCGAGCACATCCAAGATTTGTACAGGGAAAGGAGCTACAACTCCTATACATTTTATTCTATTTTATTAACGTGTATTAAAAGCAATGCTCCTGAACATTTTATTATCCTTCTTTCGGAGGTACAATACTGTCTCTGACATATTTACACATATGACTACATGACATTTGTATGTTACGTTGTTGTTGTTGTTATTATTATTATTAGCTCGTGTCTCTTTTTCATATCGCTCGTCGTCAGTCACTCTCACCGGAGGAGAATCCTCCAGCGGTGCCTTCTCCTCAAGGAGGAATAAACTTGTTTCCCGCCTGGTTCTTATATGTATATGGCGTAATCCTTTTCCTTGTACACAAAAAGACTTCATAAGATCCGCCACCAGCAGAAGAGATGGGCATTCTGTGAGATGTGTTAATAAAATGTCGCTCCATATGTATAAAATTTCCGACGACTGCAACAGCAACAGCAACAACAACCAACGGAGCTGTCGTCGTTCATCTTTTTCTTCCTGGATTAATTTGCTTTTCTTTTTTGCTGTAGTCATTCTTTTGTCTTTTTACTAGATGAGCCATTTTGGTTTTGTAAAGGAGGAATAAATTGTTTGTATTTTTGCAGCAGCACTTTTTTCTTGTTTTGTCAGCAATTTTTTGTCTTTTTCTTGAATAATATTTTGTCTTTTTCTTGGAGTACATTTGTGTGCTTTTCTTCTAATAATTTTTTTCTTTTTCTGGGAATAATTTTTTTGTTCTTTCCTTGGGAGTAATGTTTTGTCTTTTGCAGGAGTAATTTTTTTGTCATTTTTTACAGGAGTACATAAATTTTTATTTTTGCAGGAGTAAATCTCCAGAAGACATCCACCAATTTTCCCACAGATTCTTATATACAATATTCTTTTACCTTTTGCGGTGTGTGGACCGGACCTTTTTCCTCTCCGAAAGAATCATTTAATAGTCGTTGAAGAGGCAAATATAACTATCTCCACAGTTGCTAAAGTTGCAATCAGAATATTATTCAGCTCCGAATATTATTTTTAAAGTTTGAAATGCAAAAGTGACTATTCCGTTTATTTACCATTATGCAATGACACATAAGCAGTAGGAACTGCTGGAATATTTCCCCTTTCTACAACATGCAAGACTTATTATTAGCATTAGTTTTCCTAAGCAGCAGCGGGATTTGGCTTGCCGTGTAAATGCACTATACTCATGACCATGTAAACACATCCGCCATGCTTTTAAACGAGATAGCCAGTTTTGCATTGGAATATTTGTGAAATTTCTTGTATAATACCGCATAGTAATTCTTATGATTGCCTTTTAGCAACTGTGTAGATATTGCCATTTGCATCTTGAAGGACGATGTCCTTATACCCGTAGATCTGTAGTTTTGTAGTTCGGAATTACAGCAGCCGTTGCAGCTTGTAAATGCTATTCACATTTCCCATCCCATCCTTCCCTTTAGCTGTGCCATTCATGTGCTCTGCGGAGTAATTTAGGCCAAGCTATGACGTCAACTTTTCCATGCTCTTCTCCAGTCCTTAAAATTGACTGACTCACTATGACTAGTATAGTATAGTGTTTGGGCTCCTGCATCTTTTGCCGCTGCTGCTGGTGCTGGTCATGGTATGATGATGGTATGATGTACCTTATGTAATAGTATGTAACATACATATACACTATACGTATATTCATATGCAATAAAGACTCGGTGCGAAAAATTCAAAGTATAGGTATAAACAACTTTACAAAAATGGGAGCGGGATTGCTATTAAAATGCTATATATGCAATAATTACATTTCGTATATATTAAATTATTATATGAGAGTCGGGTATGAAACTGGGGAACAGCTGTAGGGCCGCCGGTGTTTTCTTGTCGGAGTTCATGTTTTAAGGTCTGCAGACGCCGAGTTTAATCGCATAGTCTCTTATTATAAAAGCAGTGTTTTTGTATGAAATTTTAGTATGTTTGTACAAAAAATTTGTTTTTTGTATGAAATTTTAGTATTTTTGTATGAAATTTTAGTATTTTTGTATGAAATTTTAGTATTTTTGTGTGAAATTTTAGAATTTTTGTATGAAATTTTAGTATTTTTGTATGAAAAATTAGTATTTTTGTATGAAAAATTAGTATTTTTGTATGAAATTTTAGTATTTTTGTATGAAAAATTAGTATTTTTGTATGAAATTTTAGTATTTTTGTATGAAAAATTTGTATTTTTGTATGAAAAATTAGTATTTTTGTATATAAAATGAATGTAGTCGTTATGCGTTTTGTATGCACGTGTAAATTCACATGGTGAGGGAATTTCGTGAACGGCAGTGCAGTTTATTGGATCATGATGTAAGAAAAGCAAATGTAAAAGGTTCTGTAATAGTGATAAGGTCCTATAATCGATACTGTAATTACTTGCTAATGAGGGAATTACGCATTCGGATTGATTTTCACTCCATTTCTTTCCATAACACACATGGCATGGCCCCTTCCCGCTGTTTCCCTAAATTATTTCCGTGTGGGAAATTAAGTTTTTACGGAACTGTATCCATATACTAAGTAAGAGCCATTTTCTTATGGGAAACGTTTTGCATGATTTTTTTATTCGATATAATTGGCTTGCAGGATATCCTTACGAGGTTCAAGTATACGGAGAAACGGGTTATGGGTGTTTTGATTTTCTTTTATAAGTGAATATTATTGTTTCCTATTGTAATTGGGATGGTGTACTACTCGCAAGCATAGTGAGATTTATTGCCAATACAAGAGAGATAGGAGAGAGAGAGAGAAAGAGTGGTGACACTCGGACAAAGAGCTATAAACTCTCATGTCCAAATGCACACGGAATTACATTTTGCATCTTGAATTTATGCTTGTACAATGTTTTTAGTTTATAATAACAATATCCTGTCTAACATCATAATTTCCTGCTATAATATAATTTTAACCTACATAAATTGCACATTTTACATCATTGAACTTTTGATATTTGATAAACGCTGATAATTCATAACATAGTGTTGACTTAAACACAGGATATTACACAATGCGAATGACATGATTTTGCTGTTTACATTCTAAGATTTTTACATTACACATTACTGAATATAATAGTTTACGCAATAACATTCCAAATTATGTATAAAAATAGCGTGATGGACAAAGTCCATAACACTTGCTTGAAAATAATTTGCGCATTTAGACGCATTACAGTGAAAACACATTCATACATTGGTGAACACATTTAAAGATTCTAAGTCAAATTATTCAAATCCGTCGTTGTTACCAACGGGAATAATTTACAATGATTTCACAACCAGGAAGAGCATCTTGAAGTTCAATTATTGTTTTTTGATAGCACCGTGTGCAATTAATTGTGAGCTTTTTAAAGCTTTTCAAACTGTCCACCAGAACTTCCATGGATAGCCCTGGCCACTGTAACGCAGGTATAATAATAATTAATATATTATATAATAATTTTTTCATTTGCATGTATTATTGCAACGGTTTACCTGGAGTATAATTATGTTTTATTTCTATTATATAGAACTTACATAGGTAAATGTCAATTCTTCCAATGCTGTCATCCGGGGCAAACAATATTGGAAAGCCTCAATTGACACTTCAATATAACCCAAATTCAAGGATTTCAACTCTGTAAATCAACAAAAATTATTGTAAATTCATTAAAATTAACACTTAAGTGTACAACCAAGAAGTCGTTTTACCACTCTAATAATGCTTACAAGTACACTGAACTCTCTCGCTATAAGAGATCGCTATAAATCACCAATATCAGTCTCCTATACATATAGGAATTCTCTTATAGAGAGAGCTAGTAAGCATATAACTATGTATGATATGCGGGCTCAAAGGATCTCGTACAGAGAGAGTTCTCTTAAGTGGAGATCTCTTATAGCGAGAGTCCGGTGTACATTTAAGATACATTAATTAAAACTATTTACTTTTGAAATCAAGAAGGGATGACTCAATTGGAATAACCGGTTTAGTACCCTCCTTTTGAAGTCTTGAATATTCCGAGGTTTTTTTGGCTATTTTGCACGTTCCATATAAAACCGCATTCGAAATGTAGGATTCAAGACGAAGAATTTTTAAATCAGGATACGCTCGACTGATATCCAATAACGAGAATGAATGCCTTCCTGACCTTAACTCGACCCCAAGATTTTCGGTACATGGAAATGTGTTGGCCAAATTCAATAGCCACACTGGAAATGTGGTGGCATCAAGTTCAACGTCAGCGTCGATTGAAAAGCCTACTGTCCGAACCGTGCTGAGTGAGTCAGTTCCATCAGATGTAAATTTCATATCCTCTTTATCATCAACGCTGACGCGAAGCGAATGCAACGAAGGAAATCTGGCTTGAGTGAAAAATGAGGAAATATCTTTGGGACAGGTGATGTTTAAAGAGGTTAGATTCGGAAAACTTATTTCTCTAAATACCAGACTGCAGTCTGGCTGTATTCCGTAAAAGAAGGTTAATTCATTAAGGGCAGATGAAACGTTTCTGAGAAAAACATTGAATCGCCTTCGGTCATTGACAAGGTGCACAAGATAACTTTGAAAGCTAAACTTTTTCAAAGCTGGGAGTTGGACCTGTGGCAAAATACTAAAAAAGTTGTTCCTCACTTCGTCTCCCAAGCTTAATTCTACAATGCTGGACAGGTAAATATTGGTAAATAATGAGGGTAAACAAAACGCTTTAAAGAACGTATCTGCGTAGATGGTCAATTGTTGAAGCTGGGAATTTTCCAGGGCCACATTGAGAGGTTCTAAACAGTTACAAGCAGAAGAACCGGGTATCATGTAATGTGAACATTGGATCGATAGACTTTTTAAGGTCAGGAGCTTGACGTCGTGAAAGGCAGGCTGAGCATAGTCACATTGTAAAAAAATATTTAACTTTCTTAGATCCTTCATTGTTGCCTTCAATAGTTGATTAACCAATTCCACAGCACGGGTGTTAGTATTCAAAACCACAGTCTTTATACTTGTGATTGTTATATTTGGAATTCTAGCCAGTTTCAAATGCATTTCATTGATGCCTGCGGCGGTATTTATATGAACCGCTTGGAATGGGCTTGATTCTTGAAATTCTATGAATTCCTGCAGCAGACTTGATTCATCATCATCAAATTTTGCAATGGAATGAATCTGCAGTGACGAGCGAGCCCGGCTACTCCAATACTTGTTCACTAGTCGACACGATTTCAAAAGTTTCACATCCTTTAACCACTCTAGAAATATCTCCACGACCTTAAAAAAATTCGGTACAAGCTCGGTAATTTATCACTTTCTAACAAACAAAAATGCAAATAAAATATTTTAAATGTGAAAGACTCACCAAGGTAGGTATTTCCACCAAGTTCTCCTCTTGACCATTTCCAGTAGTTTCCTGAAACGAAAATACGAATCTTTTTTGATCATCAGCTCAATTTAAAAAGACATTTAGAGGACTGAGTATATTGTCAACTCACCAAAGTCGGCATTTCAGTCTCATCATCCTCGCCATATTCATTTGCTTTCCGATCCATTGAGTTAAGATTTGTTAAATCCTGAACAAACGTATTGCGAAAATATACTAAAATTAATCTAAATTATAGGACACATACAAAATGTAATTATTGTGGTGATAACTAACTTACGAACGATAAGGTCGACATTTCACCCACATCGCCTTCGTCATCTCCAATGATTTCCTTATCCAATAATTCAGATTTGCCCGAACATTCTAAAATGTCATTTTCCAGCTTGCACCGCTTGAATGGATGATGATGGTCTGACATAATTTTGCTCCAGTTTCAAACTCTGGTGTTTTCTATTAAAAGTTAAGGGTCACAATATTTTACTAATATTAGATTGAATCAGACTTAATTATTTTTGTGGTTTCTTACAAAGGTATTAGAAGGGGGAAATTGAAATGAATCTAATTTACAAATTTTGAATTTACACATTTCTGACTAATCGTTACATAAAGTTACGTCAAATATAGAAGTCTTTTATAGAAGTCCACGTATACCTGTATGTGGTCTATCCTCATATACATAGCAAAGGAGGCATTCAAAAATATCCCACTTCTACGCCTTATTGCCAGAGAATGAGTTTGTGCTTTTTTACGCTAGAAGGTGTAGCAAGTATGCGGAAAAAGTGTAAACCTCAAGCATAAATAATTTTTATTCTCTTACTTTTATTAAAAAATAATATAAATATTTACTTTTTCTAATTTCCTAATTTTAGGGTATTTTTTCATTTCGTCGTTTTGTAGTATTACGTAATGTAAGTTGGAATTTTGTTCCAAAAATGGGGTTTTCTCGATCAAGCAGACTCCCACTGATAATATTGCAAGGATATGTAAATTTTTAAATGTCATGGCAAATTAGGCGGGCATATTTAAGCGTATAATTGGTTAAAAAAGCGCTTCGCGCGCTTGTTTTCAAGGCGCGGTCGCCGAATCAAGTTAAAACGACAATATAGTACTATACATATGAGTAATATGTTTATCTCGGAGATGATCCACTGAGATGCTGCAGTCGGGAAATCAACACTAGCTAAAAGTTGTCAGATTAATTGGGATTCCAGCTGTCGTCGTACAAATAGGTCCAACGGATCCTTCAAGCGGAAATAATGCTTTCAACTTTTGTAAATTGTAAAATGAAAATCAATTATATTTTTATTATACCCGTACCCTTGATACAAGAGGGAGAACAGTTTTTTTGTACTGACCTAGGAATAACACGTTAATAAAGACATGAGTTTAATTGAATTGAATAAAACATGAAGGCAATCTGGCTATTTTTACCACGTTTGTCTTTAAATGTCGTTAATCCGAGTATTTTTCTCCCAGCATGACTATAACAGGTAGTTATGGTTTGTTTATGTTATTGTTTACTCTGTATGTGAATACGAATATTAGTTTATATTTTTTGTATTGTAAGCGTAAGTGCACAAGTAATATCTCAAAGGAGTGCAAGTGCAAAACTTTTTTCAACTTTGAGTGCATACATAGCACGTCATATGGATTTGTGTAAGTACATACAAATACTGTACATATGTACATACATATACACAATTAATAATAAATTAGCAATAAAACCTTGAAATGCAGCGAGAAGCATTCTGCATGCATTAGGAGGCGCATGATTAACTTAAAGTGACTTCCAATGTATGGAAAAACTTTCTTGGACTCTCAGCTGAGTAAATTGCAATATTTATCTTTTGTACGTTATCCTATTCTCTGATTATCTGTGTATGGAGCTTCATTTGACACATGTACATCAACAATAATGTCATCGCAATCTCACTGCTTATTGCACTGCTGGTTATTATTTTTCTTATTTACTTCCTCATATTCAGTTTATTTATAAAAACTACTGATTACAACTACTATAAATTACTATTAAATATTACTATTATGTATTATAATTGAACTATCGCTATTGCAGAAAGCTATAAATCACCAAAATCAGCCTGTTATATAGGAATTTTCTTATAGAGAGAGCTAGTATGCATATAACCATGTGTGACATGTGGGCCCAAAGGATCTTTTCATAGAGAGTTCTCTTATATGAAGATCACTTATAGCGAAAATCTGGTGTATGTATACTGTTTATATTATTCCAATACCTCAACTGTTATAATTTCCACTGGGATACAAATAACATGTGAATTAAAAACGTTGTCCTACGCTTTGTATTCACTTTACATATTTATGTACATAATTGTATTTATCCCCATTCAACCGGCTTGTAAAAATGGAGATATTTTAAGGAATTCAAATTGACACATGCCTCAACTTTAGCTATAAAAATCTATACATGTACACTGGACTTTTGCTATAGGAGAACACTACAAATCACCAGATTTAGTCACTTTCAGAGGAATTAAATTACAGGAGGAATTCTCACATATGAAGATCGCGTATAGCAAAAGTCCGGTATACAACATAGAGAGTCAACATGAATTCACGCGTTTCGGTGACAATTTGTGTAAGTTTAATAATCCAATTTTATTAATATCCAATTTTTTTTATAATATTCACAATATAAAAATTAACAATAAAAGCTTCTAGTACATAAAATTAAAAATTAGGAAGTCATTATTGGTTAAAAGTTGCCACAACTATGTACAAAAAATCAATTATAACGTGAGATTATCATTACGCTTCTTTATAGGATCGTTCGGATGCTCCACCGACGACCTTACAAAAAATAAAGGCAGCAGTAAAATGTAAGTTTTATATCTGTCTTTAATTTTTTGTAGTGTCCTCATGAAGTTAATTATGAATTACATTGCAGTTGTTTTTCAATTTGCTGTCGCTGCTGCTGCAATTTTGACCCTGGAAGAAATTCTTCGCATGTTCCTCCGGGAGCGTCAGACAAGTACGTATTTATAATTAAAAATTAAAATAAAGTTAATTACAGTTCGTGTATTAAGGTTGTGTTCCAATTTGTAATAATTACTCTCAATAAACTTGTAGGAGGCACAAAAACCGTTATAGAAGAAATTGCTATCAGCTTGGCCTTAATCGTCGCCATGGGGACGCTTGCCGTCGTGGTTGTTTTTATCATTTGGAGCTATTGGCGGCGATTCCGGTTTTATTTCCTGGCATGGTTTTAACCAGAATTGCGTAGCCATCACCATAATGCCACCGTCAACCGTTCTATTTCTTCGACTACTAATTTGGCCATCCTTGATAAAATGTAAAATGTCAATGTGATCTGGGAACATGAAACAACCGTTATAGCAACAATTAGTAAGCTTAAGAAGATTTTCAAGTGTTATGGTTAATATCAATAATTATAAGTAATAATTAAGAACCTCCAACGGTTTGTTTAAACCGCATTTCTCCGACATTGAATGATTTTGAATGAGGTTTTACTAAGACACTGATGTTACGTTTTCAAAAATACACAGTATCGAAGATTTTTCCCCGTTAGAACATCCAGACTTTTGGCTTTAGAACTGGGAAATAAGCAAAAATCAAGTCATATTCGAAAAGTTGATTTTGACAGGTTGTATAAAATAATGATTTTAAAATTTTGTGCAATTAATATCAAGACCATAATATAACAAAATAAATAGGAGGAAGAATTCTTTTTGCGCTGACTCGTGAGAAATAAAACGTTAATAAAGACGAATTGAATACGTGGTACATGTGATTATTTTGAAGAGTTATTTTGAGTGTGTAGTCAAATGCGGGGAATATTGTCTACTTGGGTAGTCCGTACATATTCTGTATAGAAATTACGATATCCAAAATATGCCCTGGCCTGTTATAGGTATGGGGAATTCAGAGCTGGCCATCCAATACAGTTTACAGCTGTTTGTAGTGGCTCCAAACAAATTTAATGTAACATTTATTTTAATTTGGTCTCACTCAGAAGTAAAATGTCCAAGTATAAACATGACTATGGAGTAAATTTTACTATCCACTTAAATATAAGGAATGGTTTCCACAATTTCTATAGAAAATAGATCGAAGCAAATCCAACGGCCCACACTATTTAGCTCAGCTGTGAAATGAAGACTAATGGAACAGCAACAGGAACCAAAAATAAGTAAAGTCTTCTCCGCAGTTCTCTCTGTTCCTCCGGCAGTCTGATACTTCGTTCCATAATATACGTAAATAGGAAAGGTTTTTTGAGGAAGGTAGAAATTGTGTATTATATTGATAATAGAGGAGGCTGTGATGCAAATCACTCTTCATCACGTTAATTCAAAGTTCGATGGCGCGAAAAATATGATTTCCCATTTCCGTGCGGTGCGTGAGTTTCAATATTCTCAGTTTTAAACCCCATTAAATTGCCTGTCCAATACATTTAAATTACACATAATCCAAAAAGGAAAAATGTGTGCGGCTATCCGACGGACTACATCACATAAAATTAGCTCCCGTTAAACATTCATTTCCGAAAGGAAACCCGTCATAACGTTATCTCAAAATATTATATGTAGGGCAAGTTAAGTGCGGTGAATC